>JAJLVP010000263.1:30728-122829 GCA_030570435.1 Pichia ethanolica | reverse complement strand
TCCCCTTCCAAACCGCTGTTCCAAAGGCTGGAGTCATGCAGTTGATTAAACGGGGTAACAAGAAGTACTGGCCAGTATCTGCTTTTTATATCCCGTTATGTCTGGCTTCAATGGCATTCCTAGGAATGGGTCTTTGGGCGTCTGTAGAGTACATGAAGTACATTTTCGAAGTCACAGATGCAACCTCGTTCTCTTGTACATCACCTATTTGAACATTTACAACTTCATTTTACAGCTTATTTGTTTAATTCTTCGTAATTTAATTCTCTACTACTATATATGCGTGTAAACAAATTCTATATATCAAAAAAATAGCTGGCTGTAAATATTAACTCTATAAATTTCATCTCTATAAATATAAACATAAATAAAAAATATAACTATATCATAGTATAAAAAAACAAAAAATTTAATTAAGATTAATCGAAAGTAAACAAAAAATTTAATATTGGAATAATTCGATACATCGAGTTAGCATAATCGTTACCTGGTCGATTTGTCTTTGAGCATTATCCCAATCATGCTTATCAAGAGCGTTCCATATTCCAGGCAATGTTTGTTTCACATCTGCATTACCATGAACATCTGCATAATTTCTAAGTTCAGGTTCACTTTCCCTACCATAAAATACATTATAATTCCATGCATTACCATACGTTCCATCCATATCAATCATGACTTTGGTCATTATCAATAATTTGGAATTCCAGTCCCATCTATTCACGCTCAATAAGTTAGGTTCGGATCCTTTTCCATCATCGCAAATGTCTGCCCATGTGGAAGAAAAGGCTTCGTGTTGTTCTGCAATGATACTTACTCTATCCATTATTTCATCAAAATCGTGAAAATTTAAAGAATTTCCCTCCATTGATAAATCTTTTGTATAATCTTTAACGTTATTCATGGCATGTTTATACTCAGAAAACATTGAACTTACGTCATAAGGTAATATTGGAGTATCAGTTAGTTTAATAATTATAGATGAAATAAGCTTAGTCATGAAAACATGTTTTGACATATCAGCATCCAATTGATTTTTATTGAAATTTTCAAAATTATCAAGGCATGAATTTTTTGGATAATGAACTTTATTAATAGATTCCTTAGATTTATCATTTTTTGTTAGTTTCAAAGAAATTTCAGCAACATTATGATGTTCAATAAATGGTAGAAAGTTTGAATTTGGGTTTAATATTAAGCCTGTTTCTTTTGATTGGTTTAAATCAATATTTATGTTGGTATCTGTTGTATTTGATTTTAATAATGTTGACACTGCATCATTAATTAATGAAGAAAATAGGGGATCTGCAGAAATTTCTAAATCATTCCCTTGAATAATATCATCTAAGTCAATATAAGCATAAACATCCCTTCTAAAAAATTCTGAATTTTTAACTGCAAAATTTGTTGAGCCTGCCAAATTATATTTTGAGCCACTGAATGATGCAAAGTAAACGGTTCTTAATGGACGCCAAAATAAAGATGAAGACATTTCACTAAAGATATTCATTAATTCTAATAATATTGCGGAACCTGAACTTTCTGTTGCACCATAACACATTGTATCTCTTGAAGCACCTATAATAACAGCAAAAGTATCTTGTTCTTTACCTTGTAATTTTCCAAGAATATTCCAAGATTCTTTATAAGGTCTTTGATTCAAAGAATTTTGCAATAAAATTTCATCATCTTTACCTGTCCAAATTGGGATCTTTTGATCATTAATTTGGATATCCCATTCTTCAATTCTTGAACCTTGATTTGATAAATTATTCATAATAGTTATAAAATCTTTCCATTTAATTGGTAATGAAGGAATTGAAGGTGCTACTTTGGATTTGTTTAGTTTTTCTTCAAGATCTCCATTATGATCTACAAAACTTCCTGCCATATTACCATATGCTAATATATTACCTGGTGAAATATCTGAAAAGGCAACAGGTTCTCTTTGAATTGAATCTAAATTATAATAATTATCCATTTCAGGATCACTTATAAATAATACACCAACTGCACCTTTTTCTTGGGCGAATCTTAATTTTGTATAAGCTGGATAAATACCACCATACTTAATTAATAAAATTGAATCTTTGACTTCAATTGATTTTGAATCTAACATTCTATAATCTGCTAAAGTACCATAATTTGCATAAATTAATTTACCTTTTGAAGTCATATCCTTTGAACCTGGATTAAAAGCTAATTTATAAAAATCATTTGAATTTACATTATCATTAATATTTTCTTTTAAATCACAATCTAATAATATATTATCATTACGGATTAATTGAACTTTTGGATCTAATGGATAATTTGTATAAGATTCATAAATTAAATCAGAATTTAATTCTAATTTACTTTGATCTATTAAATTCATAAAATATTTAGATATTGCTAAATCACCAGCTGTACCAGACAGATGAGGCATAGAAGATAGATATTGTAAATTTTCTTCTAATCTTTTAGGATCTACTGTTAAATTAACAAATTCGAGTAATTTTGAAATATCTGTAAAATCAGATTGAGATCCAACTACACCATCAGGATTTAAACCAGATAATGAAGCAAAATATAATATACAAGAAATAACGACAATGTATAATATACGTTTAACAATTAAAGGATTACCCATTTTTGATATATAAAATTCGAATTTTGCATTTGAATAACAATATAATTGATAAATTGGATCTAAAGCATTATTAATTGGTTGAACAACACGTCTATTAAATGATTGAGCAAACATTTTTGCCTTTGAACGGAAATTTCTTTGATTTTGATCTAATCCATCATTTATATCTGATTCATCAATATCGAATTCTTCAAAAGATGTAGGAGGTTCATATGCTGGAGGTGAATCGGGTATTTCTGAATCTGATCCGATATTCGAATCATTATTAAAAGTGTGGTTGCCTGGTTCGAGATCTTGGACATTATGATCATCTGTAGTTGATGATGATGATAAATTTATTGAAGAATCATTTGGTATTGAAGTATAATGACTCGATGGCATTATATTTTAGTTATATTTAATTATGTCTATCTTTTTTCCTTTTTTTTTTTGAATGATTGATAATATATCGGAATTAACGGAATATAAAACAAAAATAAAATAAAAATAAAAATAAAGAAAAACAACTAGGGTATTGAATATGAGTTGTTGTTAATGTTTTTTTTCTCGTTCTTGAGATAAAAATGGATCAAATAGGACTAGTTGATATCTTGAATAGAGAACTCAAAACAGAAGATGGTTGTGATAATGAGATAACGAAAGAATAATCCATCAAACAGTCAAACAGTCAAACAACCAAACAGCTAAAAAGCTAAAAGCCAACAACCTAACAGGACAATAAAAAAATGGCAAACCAAACCAAACCAGCTAATGAGCTTCCCAGCCTCCTCCAGTTTTCTCGCGAGAGGCTTCGTGCATTGACAATCGTCAACTGTTGACATGTTTTCGGTATTTATTATTTATTATTTATTATTTATTTATTTATTTATTTATTTATTTATTTATTTAGCGTTTGCTATCTGGTTGTCTGTTCTACCAACTACACACAATATCATCATTTATCTAAATACCCTCTTTTTTTTTTGAATGGAAAAAAAAAAATTTAATTATTGATAAAACAATACCAAAAGAATAGTAGTGGTGTTAACTATGGAAGATAACCAAAGTTTGAAAAGAAAATACTACAATATTGCATTGGTATCAGATTTTTTTTATCCACAACCAGGTGGTGTTGAATTACATATTTATCATTTAGCTCAAAATTTAATAGCTCGTAATCATAGTGTAATTATTATAACTCATGCTTATGGAGATAGACAAGGAATTAGAATTTTAACAAATGGTTTAAAAGTTTATTATATACCACATTTAGTATTTCATAGACAATCAACATTTCCAAATGTTTTCTCTGCATTCCCAATATTACGTCATATTTTTATTAGAGAAAAAATTGAAATTGTTCATGGTCATGGTAGTTGTTCATCACTTTGTCATGAAGGTATAGTTCATGCTAATACAATGGGTTTAAAAACAGTTTTCACTGATCATTCATTATTTGGATTTGCAGATGTTGCATCAATTATTCATAATAAACTTCTAAAATTTTCATTAATTGATATTGGTCATGTTATTTGTGTTTCACATACATGTAAAGAAAATACAGTAATTAGAGCATCATTAGATCCTTCAATTGTTAGTGTTATACCAAATGCTGTTGTTCATGAAGATTTTAAACCAGCTAAAATTAGACCTTCATTAAATAAAATTAAAGTTGTCGTTATTTCAAGATTATTTCAAAATAAAGGTGCAGATTTATTAACTGCAATTATACCAAGAATTTGTTCAAATAGACCAGATATTAGCTTTTTAATTGCTGGTGATGGACCAAAATTTATTGATCTTGAACAAATGCGTGAACGTTATCAATTACAAGATAGAGTTGAATTAATTGGTAGTGTTAGACATGAACAAGTTAGAGATGTTATGGTTCAAGGTCAAATTTATTTACATCCTTCATTAACTGAAGCATTTGGAACTGTTTTAGTTGAAGCTGCATCATGTGGTTTATTAGTCGTAACGACAAATGTTGGTGGTATACCTGAAGTTTTACCAAGTAAAATGACTATTTTTGCTGATCCAGAAGAAGATTCATTAGTTGAAGCTGTTAATTCTGCTGTTATTAAATTAAAAGAGAATAAAGTTGATACTTCAACTTTTCATTCAGAGGTTAAAAAAATGTATGGTTGGAGTGATGTTGCAAAAAGAACTGAAAAAGTTTATGATGATGTTTATAAAAGAGAGAATACATTATTACTTAATAGATTAATTAAATATTATAATTCAGGTTCTTGGGCTGGTATCCTTTATGTTTTATGTATTATAACTGATTTCCTCATTTTAGGTATGTTGGAAATTTTTTATCCAAAGGATAAAATTGATTTGGCCAGAAAATGGCCACGTCAAAAAATCATTAATGAAATTTATAATGATGATAATAATGATGTTAATCATAATAATAACTGATAATTTTTTTATTTTATCCTATATTATATTCAAAATATTTCTTAAGTTTTTTTTTGTTGTTGTTGTTTTAGTTTCTTTCGTGGTATGTTTTCTTATGGTTGTATTTATTCAAGTTGTTATTATTTCATTATCGTTTTGTTGTTTTATTTATTTTAAAAGATTATTATTTTTATTATTATTAGATTATTATTTTATAAATTTATATAGAGGTATAATTATTAGTTTAGAAAAGATTTATGAGTTTATAAAGTTAGGATATTTCAAAATATTCTAGAAATTTTTGATTAAGATAGCCATGATTATTTTCTGGTCCTGAAATTGGAGTATTGTATAATTCAAATAAATTATCTAATCTTCTATAATAGGGAAGATAATTTTTTGAAGATAATTTAGTTGATGGGTTAAATAATAATGAATCAAGTTCATCTGAATAATCTTTAAATTTTGAATTTTTATCTATTTGATCATATTTTGTTAATTTTGAAATTAATAAACGTTGTTTTTCTATTGTATTTAATAATTTTAATTTATCTAAAACATCGAATTCATCAACTAATTTAGAATTATTTTTAATTCCAAATTTCATTAGTAAATTGTTTAAATTTTGAATTTCTAAATTTAATGAATTATCTTTAATTATTGAATTACCTAATTGATTTCTTAACTCTATTTCATTTTTTTCATGATTTTTAAGTTTTTTTTCCAATTGGATAATTTCTTTTTGAAGTTTTTTCTCGTCCATTAGTTTAGATTGCAAGATTTGAACTTTAAGTTTAAGTTCATCATGAATTTCAGAACTTATATTACTATCATTAATACTTTCATTGTTTTTTTCAATATTTGGTTTTTCTTCAATTATTGGATCCCATATCTTAGGCTTATTTAGTTCAGTCAGTTCATATTTAAAGTTTTCAAAGTTTTCAAAATTTCCATCTTTTAAATTCATTAATAAAGATTTATCAATTATAATACCTTTATTATCAATTCTTGTCTGGATTAAGTTATTATAAAATTGAGAATTAGTATCATCGATATAATAAATTAAAATTTCTCTTGATATCAAAGTATTTTCAAATGAATTGATATCATAATAAGCAAATAAGTCTAATGGTAATTCAAGAGACATTGATAATAATAAATTAATATCATCAATATTATCAAATATGAAAGAATTAATATTATCAATATATTTTTCATATTTTAATAAACTAAAAGATTCATCATAATTTATAATTTGTAATAAGAATTCAAGTTTTAGTAATAAATTGGACCAATTTTTAATTTCGCTTGAATTTAATGAACAATAATTAATTATAAAATTTGAAAGATATTTTAAATTTAATAAATACATTAAAAGGTTTAAAATATTTTTAAAATTGTTATTTAATAACTTATTATCAAATAAAAATGTTGAAAATTCATTAAATGAAGAATTTAAAGATTTTAAGAAATTTTCAAAAAAATGATTGAATATTAATTCATTATTTAATTTATTTGAATTTGAAATTTCTTTTAAAGATAATTTTTTATTTAAATCATTTAAACTTTTTTCACAAATTAATAATTCATTATTTTTAGAAGATAATTTTTCATTTAATTGATTAATTAAAAGATTTAAATCTTTTTCTGATTGTTCATAATAATTAATTATATCATTATTTAAATTAATTAATTTTTCTAATTCGTTAATTTTTTTTTGAAATTCTTCAATTTTGATTAATAAGTCTGAATTTTGAGAGGTTAATTTTTCAATTATCAATTCCGAAGAGTTTAAATCTGATATTAAATTATTATTTAGATTATTATTATTTAAATCCAATAATTTTTTTTCTAAATTTTGAATTTCTAATTTCAAAGAATTAATTGATTCTAGATAATTTAGTTCAGATTGCTGAAAATTTTCTTTTAATTGAATAATTGATAATTCTAATTTTTTATTTTTCAAAGATAAATCATCATCAATATTATCATTGTTGTCATTATTTAAGGAAGATTTCAAAACTTTATTATTTAAAATTAAGTCATTTAATTGAGTTTTCAAAGAATTAGATTCAGATAATAAATAATCATATTCAATTTGAGATTTTTCTAATGTTTCAGAATAATCTAATAATTTTGAATTTAAAAAATTTATATAATTAAATAATAAATTTAATTTAGTAATTGAGGAAATATTTGTAGAAATGATTAAATCATTAACTTTTAGTAATTTAACAGTTTGTGGTCGTACAAATAATCCAAAATTAACATTACTATCATCCTCATCATCATATTTAATTATTGAATCAATATCATTTGAGAAATATTTTTCATTATTAATTATACCATTATTCTTTGCAAATTTTCTACATTCATTGATTAAAATTAAACCTAACCAAATACCATTTGAGAAATTAGTTTCACCAATAAATTTAACAGTTCCAATAATTTGAGTATTAGAAGAAGATAAATTGATTGAAACCCACGATCCTATATGGATATCATCTAACAAAGGATCATCCATTATACTGATCTTTCTGATTATCATAAATAAAGATAGAAAAAAGAGGATATCTAATATATTTTTGCCATCCATCCTTTTATATTATTATTATTATTATTATAATAATAATATAAATTACGCGTTTTGGTTATTTATTTTTTCTTAACATTTCATGATAATTAATTTTGTTCCCATTTTTATATTTTAATTTGTTTCAAGTTTTCAAATGAGCCACTCACTATATAATAATTAATTAAATCTTATTATAAATAAAAGCAATAAACCATGGCATCAGTATTAAATAAGAATAGCAGACAAGCTAAAGTTGAATTATTAAATGAACAAAAGCAAGAAATTCGAGAAGCATTTACATTATTTGATATGAATAATGATGGATATTTAGATTATCATGAATTAAAAGTTGCATTAAGGGCATTAGGATTTGATATGAGTAAAAAGCAAATATTAGAAATTATTGAAGAATATGATAGTAATTCTAATAAATTAATAAGTTATGAAGATTTTTATAGATATGTTGCAGCTAAAATTGTTGAACGTGATCCAATTGAAGAAATTAAAAGGGCATTTAAATTATTTGATGATGATAATACTGGTAAAATTAGTTTAAAAAATCTACGACGTGTTGCAAAAGAATTAGGTGAGAATATGACAGATGATGAATTAGCTGCGATGATTGATGAATTTGATCTTGATGAAGATGGTGAAATAAGCCAGCAAGAGTTTATTAATATATGTTTAGAGAACTAGATTGTGTGTAGTTTGTGTATAATGTTAAAATATAAAATGTAAAATATTAGAAACACCAGCGTCGATCGTCTGCAGTCTAAAATCTTCTAAAATCTTCTAAAATTTACTATATAGCCGTCGATCGTCCTCCTCCTTCTCATTATTTATTATTTCACTTCATTTTACTTCCTCCTCCTCCTCTTAAAATCCTCACTTCATCCCACGCGGAGAAAAGTGGACCGCCTAATAATATAATAATATACTGCTATAGTATTCATAATATAATAATATAATAATATAATAATATAATATTTATATAATAGTATGGCGTGGGCAGCTCCGACGCTAAGAAAGAGAAGGAAGGTGATGTGTTTGTCTTATAAAATTATATTATATAATAATTATATTTTATATTTTACATTAGATATCATGATAGTAGTAGCATATAGCAGGCCTTAATTAATTTGTTATTCCCGATTTTTGTGTTGATATCAACTTTTCTTCTCTTGTTTTATCTTAACATTTCTATCTTAATTCACCTTTATTTATAACCAATTATATAATATATATCCCATATATATAAATATATATTTATATTTATATTTATATTTATATCCATATTAATAATACCTTTAACAATGCTTTCAAATAATATGTTAAAAAGATCATTATTATTACAAAATAAAAGATTTTTACACTCAACTTTACCAATTAAACATGAATTAACTCGTATTGAAAATGGTGTTCAAGTTATGACAGTCAGAGATGCATTAAATTTAGCATTACAAGAAGAATTAGATCGTGATCCTGATGTTTTCTTAATGGGTGAAGAAGTTGCTCAATATAATGGTGCTTATAAAATTTCACGTGGTTTATTAGATAAATTTGGTCCAAAGAGAATTGTTGATACTCCAATTACTGAAATGGGTTTTACAGGTCTTTGTGTTGGTGCTGCATTCTCTGGTTTAAAACCAATTTGTGAATTTATGACATTTAATTTTGCAATGCAATCAATTGATCATATAATTAATTCAGCTGCTAAAACTTATTATATGTCTGGTGGTAAAATGCCAGTTAATATTACATTTAGAGGTCCAAATGGTGCAGCTGCTGGTGTTGCAGCTCAACATTCACAAGATTATGCACCTTGGTATTCTGCAATTCCAGGTTTAAAAGTTATATCACCATTCTCTGCAGCTGATGCAAAAGGTTTACTTAAAGCTGCAATTAGAGATCCAAATCCAGTTGTTTTCTTAGAAAATGAACTTTTATATGGTGAATCATTCCCTGTTAATGATGAAATTTTATCACCAGATTATGTATTACCAATTGGTAAAGCTAAAATTGAAAGAGAAGGTAAAGATGTAACAGTTATATCACATTCAAGAAATTTAATCTTCTGTCTTGAAGCTGCAAAAATTATTAAAGAAAAATATAATAAAGAAGTTGAAGTTGTTAATTTAAGATCAATTAAACCTTTAGATTTAGATACAATATTTGCTTCAATTAAAAAGACAAATCATGCAATTACAGTTGAAGCTGGTTTCCCACAATGTGGTGTAGGTTCTGAAATTTGTGCTCAAGTTATGGAATCTGAAGCTTTTGATTATTTAGATGCTCCAATGGAAAGAATTACAGGTTGTGAAGTTCCAACTCCTTATGCAAAAACTTTAGAAGATTTCGCTTTCCCAGATACTCCAACTGTTGTTAGAGGTATTGAAAAAGTTTTATCATTAGGTGAATGGGCTTAAAAAAAATATTTATCATATTAAATCATATATTATATATTATATATTTATATAAAATTTATATTTAATAATAACTATTATTATTATTATTTTTATTATTTTTATTATTTTTATTATTTTTATTATTTTTATTATTATCGTTTATTTTTAAAAATTTATAATTTTTTCATTTTATCAACTCTTTCATGAACTCTAGCTAAACTCATTCTAACATCATCTTGTTGAAAATTATCTAAATCATAATAATCTGGTGCAAATTCTATTAACCATTCAGCTCTTATACTTGTAACTGTACGAATATAATTCTTCGATGTAAGTACAAATTCATTATAAATAACCCATTCATCTTGTTGAGCTAAAACTGTACTTGGATGTAATAAAACATCTTGACTATCTTTAACAGTTATATATCCTTTACCACTACTTTTCTTTTTAGCAACTTGCATAAAAAATCCATTAGTTAATGCTTTCCTAATATTATCATAATATGATAAACTTTCAAAATTACCTTCAATTAATTCAATATCATGAGATTCCATAATTCTTCTTAATTGTTTACGAACACTTTGAGCTGATTTAAGTGATCTAAAATTTAAAAAATTTTGAATACACCATTTCCTTTGACCTAATTCATATGCTTCATCACTTTCAAATGAATGAAAAACATTTAATAAAGTTAAATGATCACCATCAGGATGTGCAAATAATTTTTTACATTCATCAGCTGCCCTTTTTGCACCTTCACCTGATGGTCTAATAAATACATTTGGAACTGATAACATTGAAACAATTGTTAAAATTTCTTCAGAACATTTAAAAACTGGTGATCCAATTAATAAAACTGCTAACATTGGATCTAATGGGAAAATTGATGATAATCTACCTAATGATGTTAAATTACCTTCATCATCAATACATTTTAAATAATTTAATTCTTCTAATGCTCTCATCATTGTTTCAGGTGCTGGTGGATCCATAAAATCAAAATGAACTAAATCATCAATACCTAATTTTTTTAATTCTAAAACTGTATTTGCTAAATTTGAACGTAAAACTTCAGGATATGATTGTTCAATTAATTCTTTTTGAAATGCTTCTTCTGTATATAATCTAAAACATTTACCTGGTCTTGTACGACCAGCTCTACCAGCTCTTTGTTGAGCTGATGCTTTTGAAATTGGTGAAACTAATAAGGATTCAACTCTAATACGTGGATTATAAACTTTTTGCTTTGAAAAACCAGGATCAACAACATAAACAATTCCATCAATTGTTAATGAAGTTTCTGCAATATTTGTTGAAATAATTACTTTCCTACCTGGTCTACCATTTTTATTAAATGGTTTTGGAGCTGGTTCAAAAATTCTTTGTTGTTGATGTGGTGGTAATGAACCATATAATGGATAAACTTTTAATGGACCACAACCTTCATCACGAATTAATTGTTCACCTTCTAATGAAATTTTTTTAACTGCATCTTCAATTTCTTCTTCACCAGTTAAAAATACTAATATATCACCTTCATCTTCAGTTGCATGAATTTGTAAAACAGTTCTAATTGCTGCATCTAAATAATCACGTTGAAATTCTCTTGTATAATAAATTTCAACTGGATAAGTACGACCAGGTACAGCTAAAAGTGGTGCATTATTAAAATAATTTTGAAATTTTTCAGCATCTAAAGTTGCAGACATAATAATTATTTTCAAATCTTTCCTACGTTCACTTAATTGTTTTAATAAACCCATTAAAATATCAGTTGCTAATGTACGTTCATGAGCTTCATCGAGAATTATACATGAATAACGATCTAAATTATGATCTTCCATTGCTTCTCTTAATAACATACCATCAGTCATATATTTTAAAATTGTTTTATTTGATGTCATATTTTCAAAACGAATATTATAACCAACTTCATCACCTAATTTAACATCCATTTCTTCAGCTACACGAGCTGCAACTGACATTGCAGCAACACGTCGTGGTTGAGTACAAGCAACTTGTTTACCAATTAAATGAGGCATATCATCATAAAGTACAAATTGTGGTACTTGAGTTGTTTTACCTGAACCTGTTTCACCAACTAAGACCATTATTTGAGTTTTTTGAAATATTTTAAGGAAATCTTTACGTTGTTGATAAATTGGTAAATCATGACGAATTTTTAAAATTTTAAAATAATTATCACTAAATTTTTCACCTGTAAATGGATTAATTTGATTATTTGATAATTTTTCTGCATAATCACAAGTTGTTTTATGACGTTTATCTAAATTAAATTCACCACCATCATGAAATTCTAATTTATTATCTTCAGGTGGATTTGGATTTGCTAAAAGTTCAGCTTCTGCATGTTCAGCTTCAGCTTCTGAAATTGAAAAAGTTGAATGTTTCTTTGATTTTTTAGAAGGTCTTGTATCAGACATTATTTTCTTATTTTGTAATTGTGTTATTATTTTTATTGTATAAATCTAAAAGTCTATGTATTTTATGAAATTGAAAAATTCATGATAGAAATTAAGAAAAAAAATTATTATGAGAAAAAAAAAATTTTGAAAAAGAAAAAATAAAAAAAAATAAAAAAAAATAAAAAAAAATAAAAAAAATAAAAAAAAATAAAAAAAAATAAAAAAAAATAAAAAAAAATTATTTTATTTTTAAATAATTCCAATACAACAAATTTGAAGTCGCATTTGATTTACTCATTATTTTATTATTACAAGTAAATGATTGTAACAAAAAGAAATCCAGCATATTTTACTCTCCACTTATTATTATTATTATTATTATTATTATTATTATTGACTGGAAAAAAAAATGTTCTTCATTTTCTATTACAACAATCAGATTAATATTTGAAGATCTCGGAAAAACCACATTTTTTCAATCCAGAGATGTAGTTTAAATTAGAATAAGTCACATTTCCCCTATTACTAAAAGATAAAATTCCTTGTACAAAAGATAAAATCAACTCTACTGTAAACTGTTAATCTAACATGTGCACGATATTAGACTAATCAAACCCTTTGTGTTGTTGATACAGCGACAGTGCAAACAGCAAATAGATGGGGGAAGGAAACGAAAGGTTGTAAGGATTTCCGTTTTGGACTAAAAATCTAACTTTGTGTGCATGTTTTTTACAGCCAGAATTTATTATGCAATTAGAAATTAAGTATAAACGTGTGTTATTATAATATAATAATATACTGTATATATATACATACATATATACATTGTGCTGTGCAAGATATGACTTCTGACCTTCCTATTTGATCGTTTTGCCTTGAATGCCCTGATATAAGCTAAACGGGCATATAGTGGGTTTTTGTATTTTTGTATTTTTGTATTTATGTATTTATGTATTTATGTATTTATGTATTTATGTATTTATGTATTTATGTGTAAATATAAGTATAATCAGATACAACCACTAGCTGATTATCTAGTAATACTATAAAATATAGCATTATACAATATAGCATTATACAATATAGCATTATAAACGTAAAAAATAAGCCACACATCATATCAAATAGTAAAAAAAAGCTAATGCCCATTAAACATCAAATGGAAAAACAGTAAGCTGGAAATTTTGAGTCTCATTTGTCGACTTAAATGGCAACTGAAAAACGACAATCAACAATCAACGATAAATTAAATCTTTAATACTCAAAGGTTATTGATTATTGATTATCGATTATTTTTATTATTATATAACTTTGACATCAGATTTGAGATGACTATCACAACATTTCCTTTTATTGAATCATCACAATCTTTTGTTAAATATTACTTATTATTATTTTAATTAATTAATTAATTAATTAGTCTTATTCATTTATTTGATAATTTGACTTCTCTTCATTTATCTCTCTTTCTTCAATTTTACCTTATTCTTCTTTCTTTTCCTTATATCTTATTTCGTTTCCCTTTATTTAAATCTTCAATTTAATTTAATATCGAATTTTCATCCTTTAAAATTGTTATTATTCCTTGATTATAAAAAAAAAAATTATTTAATTAACAATAATAAATTAATATAAAGATCTATTGGTTTTATCTAAAATTTCCCCTTTGTTCATTCGCAATTGTTTGAAAAAGCTTCTCAATATTGACATTTTTTCAGGAACGGAAATTTTTGTATTATTTATTATATTAATCAGTGTTCACAAATATATACATGTCTATCTATGAATAAATTTAAATTAAGAATATTTTAGTTATATCATTATAAATGTCACAAAATAATCAACGACCTATTATTAAAGAAGGGGATAAATTAAATCAAAATATTATAGATTCCGATTATTCAGAACAAGATAAATTATCTTTTAATAATAATAATAATAATAATAATAATAATAATATAAATCAAGATTCTAATAATCCAAGTTCAAAATCAAGAAATAGAAGAAAATATAATTTTCAAAGGGCTTCAATTGCTTGTGAACAGTGTAGAAAGGCTAAAACTCGTTGTAATTATATTAATAATGGTACAAATTGTTTTAGATGTGAAAATTTATCTTTAAAATGCAGTTTAAGTGATATTAATTTAAAACCAACTTTATCAACATTTCAAAAATCAGCAAATTTAACTACTAGAGATGAAATTGATGAAATTAAAGCTTTAAAAAAGAGAAAGAAAAGTAATAGTCAATTAGATTTAAATAACGAGTCAATTAATTATCATCAAAATTTAATAACTGAAAATACAGTTGATCCAAATGTAAATACAAATGCAAACATAAATGCAAATGCAAATGCAAATGCAAATTTATTATTACTGTTAAATGAAAAAATTGATAAATTAAACTCATCATTAAAATTCTTAATTGATCAAAAAGATTCTTCATTATCAAATAATGTAAGAAATATTACAACTTCTCTGAATTCAATTCCAGCAATTCAAAATAATAATTTACATCCAAATTATCAAGAGTTACCTTCAAATGTTTAATACAACTTTACCTTCATTTAATAAATTATCTTCAACTTCAACAACAACAACAACTCAATCTGATAAAAATCCAAATTCAATTATTCCTTCATTTTTATACCCAATTCGTCCAAATTTTATTCCCTCTACAAGTAATTATTCTTTACTTCAACCATTTCAAAGACCTATAACTGCACCTTTAGCTCGTCCTTATTTTCAAACAACTAATTTTGTCTCTCCAAATGTTAATCCACCTTTGGTTTCAACTAATATTGCAAATACTACTAATAGCAGTAGTAGTAGTATTAATAAAGATTCAAATTTAAATAAAGATATTAGTATTCAGAATAATAATAAAACCATCAGTAGTAGTAATAATAATAATAATAATAATAATAATAATAATAATAATAATAATAATAATAATAATAATAATAACAGTGCTGTCAGTTTAAATAGTAATAATTCAACAATGGTTCATGAAAATGATGAATTTTTCTTTTTAAATGCCCCTTATTTAGATTTATCAAATATTGCTTGTAATTTAGGTTTACCATTTACGAAAGAAATTGGATTTGATATAACTAGAGATACAACTTTAATTTCAATTCAAGAACGTTATGATTTAATTAATAGAAAATTATTAGATTATGAAACTTGTTATAAATTAATTGAAATTGCATTATTACATTATTCAAAATGGATTACTTATGTTGAAACAGATTTTAAAATTTGGTTTGATTCAATTAGAATTACATCACCTTTATTATTTTGTACTTTAGTTTTATTAGGTTTAAGACATAATAGAATTAATAATATTGATAAAAATTTAGATTTAGATATTTTACAAAGTATTCATCAATTATTATCATTAACTGTTTATGAAATTCCACAATCAAAAGAATTTTTACAAGTTTCAATTTTATTAGCTTTATTTTCACCTTCATTATCATTTAAACATATTTATTTTGATAGTTGGTGGATTTCATCTTATGGTTTAATTCATTTTATGACACGTGAAATGAATATGAATTTATTAGTTAAAAGCGTTAAATCATCTGAAAAAATTCATCAATATAGAATTTGGAATCATTTAACATTTGCTCATTTAATTAATTGTATTTTATCAGGTCGTCCTTGTATAATTGATGAAATTAGATTAGATCAATGTAGAGATATTTTAGTTTTACCTGAAGCAAATTCATTTGATGCAGTTATGGTTGCAAATATTTCAATTATTTTATCAATGTATAATTCATTACAATTTCCTGAAAATTTAGAAATTTCATTAAAAGAATTAGATTCAACTTATTCAGATTGGAAATATTTAACTGATAATATATCTTCTGGTAGTGTAGTTACAGGTTTTTATTTATTTGGTAAATCAATGATTTTACGTAGATATTTATTTAAAAATATTTCAAATAAAAATCAATCAGATTATATACAAAAAGGAATTGATTTTTTAAATATTGTTGTTTCATTAGTTGAACTTGGTAAATCAAATGATGCTTTATTAAATGGTAGTGATTTATTAAAACAATGTTTTTTCTTATCAGTTTTTATGTTATTACAATTTAAACAATTAGATATTATTAAAGAATCAAATGATTATTTAATTTTAGATTGTATTACAAAATCTTTAGGTGTTTTAGAACTAGCAGAAAAAAGAACTTATTATTTTAATGATTATGTTCATAATTATACAGAACTTATCCGAAGATTTAAAAATTTATTGTTTAATTAATAAGATGGCAGAAAATCCAGAGCTGGCTCAACAAAACAATTTTCATCCTCTATAAAAATTTAATAATAACTCTCAAAATGTTTTCTTTTTTGGTGCACAGCCGTGTTTGGTGCCGAAATAGGAAATTTTTGTTATCTCAAAATACATCAACTTTTTTTTGTCTGTTATTCTTTTTAACAACGTCATATATATATATACATATATATATATAGACAAATATATGTGTGTATCTAATGAAATTGAGGTTTGTCACGATATATTAAAACGAGAATATCAACAGGTTTATTTGGCTAATATTTTTTTTTCTAGCATTTTAGGTAATTTATGTTTTTTCTGCTTATCTTCTTACAGGCATTATTCTTTGAAGCAGAAAAATATTCATTGTCAAATTTCAATGTATTATAATAAATTTAGTATTTTAAGTTTTTTCGTTATTAAAATAATGGAAAACTTTTGATATATAAATTATAACAATTTTCTTTTATTTTTTATTCTGCATTCATTTCCAATATTACTTTGGATTTTTTTTTTTTATAAAAAAAAGTATAATAGTCTAAATATTTATTTTTGTATCATAATTCAAATTTAACTAACAATCATACAATCGTTTAAACAAATTCTATCTTTAAAAAAAAATGAAATTTAGTTCTGCTTTCGTTATTGCTATTGCAAGTTGTGTATCAAAGGTCCATGCAGGTGAATGGGAAGATTATTCTTCAGAAGTTTCAACAATTCTTTCATCATCAACAGAAACAGATGATTGTGATTCATCAACTAAAACAACAATTTCTTCAACAACAATTTCTTCAACAACGTCAGAAGCCTCAACTATTTATTCATCAACAGAAAGTGATGATTGTGAATCATCAACTAAAACTACAATCCCATCAACAACATTAGAAACTTCAACTATTTATTCTACATCAACAGAAAGTGATGATTGTGAATCATCAACTAAAACTACAATTCCACCACCAACTTCATACTCTAATTTAACTTCAACATACTTTTCAACATTAACTTCAACAATTCCTTGTGAATCATGTGAATCTGAAACAACTTCATATACTCAAATTACATATACTACAACATTTGTTACAACAGAGCCATGTGAATCTGGTTCTACATCTTATGTAACATTAACCTCAACTTTTGTTACTTCAGAACCATGTGAAACAAGTTCTGAATATATAACATCAACTGTTGCACCATATGAAAATAAAACAACAATTCCTGAAACTATTATTCCTGAAACTGTTACTCCTGAAACTGTTATTCCAAAGCCTGTTACTCCTGAAACTGCTCTTCCAGAAACTACAGTACTTCCACCATATTCTAATAATACTGCAACAACAATTACAAATGTTGAATCATCTACATTATACACTATTACTCCAACTCCAGCAACTGAAGTTTTTGGATCAACAACTGAAGGTGGTAATACTTTTTCATTATCAACTTTCGTTGGTGAAGCTGTTGGTAAATTCTCTGCTGGTTCAAGTTTTGCTGCATTAATTGTAATGGGTGCATTATTATTATAAATTTAATTTTAATTTTAAATAATTATTTTCTTTTGTCTTATTTTATTCTGTCTTATCTTATCTTATTTTGTTTTTTAAAAGAAAAGGATTGAAGTTTATGATGTTTTTTAGAGTATTTAATATATTCATTTTTTTTAATTATAAACTTTTAAAGTAATGTCCTAATTCTTATCTTTATTGCTTTTTTTTCACCCTTAAATTTTGTATGTATAAATATATTTTTTTTGTTATATATACTGCTATCATCAATTAGTTATTTAATAAATATTAATAATTCAATTTAAGCATGTAATAATTTTGTATAGTATAAATTAATATTTTTCATCGTATATATAATAGTATTATTATGATTATTATTATTATATAATATACATATATATATATTTCAAGTTATTCATAATTAAAAAGATGGATAAGTATTTAATTTAATTTAATTTATTAAATTATTTATTCAACATCATCAAAAGTTTCACCTTCAACTAATTCTGGAATATCTTCTTCCTTTTCACCTTTAGCTTGTTTTGATAATTGAGCTAAACTTTCTGGATTATTTTGGAATGATTGAGCTAATTTTTGTAATAATTCCAAGTTTTCTGCACCAAGTTGAGTTAAAATACCTGGTAATAATTCTGTAATTTGCTTTTCTTGACCGAAACCAGTAACTGCATAAGTGTTATTTGCAGCTGCAGCTTGAACACCAACTCTGTTGAAATGTAAAACGGTACCATCATCTCTAAAGAAGTTTGCTTCTGCAACATCAGTTAAAGTAGTTGGGTTGAATTTTTGTAATGCAGCTTGAATTTTTGAATCATCACCTTCAGATGACTTGTTAACTTTCTTTGCCTTAATTCTTTGACCACCAATTTTTTTTGATGATTGTTTCTTTAATTTAGCTAATTTCTCTGGATCGATAGGCATTTTTTTATTCTGTGATTGGATGAAAAGAAGAAGAAAGAGAGATAAAACGAAATAATGGAAAGGTTATAAAGTAAAAGGAAATTATAAAATAATGAAAAAGTATTGAAATAGTAGGAAAATTAAGTAACTTGC
This sequence comes from Pichia ethanolica, assembly GCA_030570435.1. Lineage (NCBI taxonomy): Eukaryota > Fungi > Ascomycota > Pichiomycetes > Pichiales > Pichiaceae > Pichia > Pichia ethanolica. Next base: position 103,540 of record JAJLVP010000263.1, on the reverse strand, counting down.
CATAAATGAAATGAAAAATAGTGGCTACTCTCAGTTGCCTCAGTAAATTGTATAGATTCCCTCCCTCCCTTCACCATCGCCATCATCAACTACGTTATTCCTCTTATTTTCCATCAACGTCGAATTTTGGCGAAAACGAAAAGCGCTGAAATTTTTCAGTGCGTGAAAAGCAAAAAATGTGAAAAATGTGAAAAATGTGAAAAATGTGAAAAGAAAGCGAATTTTCTCGACGAAAACTGGAGTTGCAGTTGGTGCACGGGTCTTTGTTTGTGGTATCAAAAAGAGAAAAAAAAAAAAAAAAAAAAAAGAATGTATTTTTTTATATTATATAGAAAATTTATAATACCAAGAACCGACTTTTTATTTTAATAAAGTTATTTTTTTACAGGTAAAGTTAAACAAATGAATATCTCGGTATTCGTATGAGAATGTTTTATTAAGCCTTAATGATAAATATACAGAGAGTAAATGTACTTTTTACAAAAAAATTATGGTGGTGTAAATAACAATTATTACTATGTATGATTGAGAATACTACCATTTTTCTCCTCCTCTAATTGTTTTAACAATCTTTGTCTGTTTCTTTTACATGTTAAAGTATCGACATGCCTTTTAAGAGCATCTTTACGTGCAAAGCCTTTATGACATAACGGACAGATATTTGGCGGTATTTTAAGATGAATTTTTTCATGTCTTTTTAAATCAGATGATCTTTTAAATGATATTCCACAATTTGAACATTTAAAGTTTCTTGGAACATCATCACTATTTTTTAATGTCCTATCTTTTTTCTTACCAGTTGTTATATTATTATCATTATTTATCGAATTCCAATGACCACCCATGTAGCCTTGTGTATTATTATCATTTCTATTTTCTTCATTTCCTTCATAATTATCTTCTTCATCTTCATCTTCATCTTCCTGGTCGTGTTTATCTTCATTTTCATTTTCTTCTTCATTCTCTTCTTTTATCTGGCCTTCATTACCATGCCCTCCAATCTCATAATTATTATTTAATAAACTATCATTAAGGTTATTGTTATTATTGCTGTTATTGTTATCATTACTGTGATACATTGTTGAGTAATTAAGTAAATTGGAAATTTTAGTATGTGGATCACCATTATTCTGTATTCTTCTAAGATTTGTTGTTAAATTTTGTGCAATTAAATTTTGCAATTGTTGTTGTTGTTGCTGCTGCTGCTGCTGTAAAGTATTATTATCGTTATTTAATTGAATATCATCATTAGATTTGAAAATATCTAATGAAAATTGTGGGAAATCTAAATTTCTAGGTGGATTTCGTAATGGATTTTCAGTAAATGGTGGTACAATATATGAGGGGTTGTTATTATTGTTCATAGTAGTTGTGGTTATAGTATCATTATTATTACGATTACTAAATTGTAAATGTTCCTGACTATAATCAGTCATATTACTAACTATACTATGATTCCTAGTTGAATTATTACTATGATTACTATTAGTATCATATCTATCATTAGTTGAAAGTAATGACATTCTATCCCTTAAATCATTACTATCATTTTTTGTTGCACCTATACTTTTCAAATATTGCATTGAAATTGGCATACCACCATGTGGTGAATTTGAATATTGTAACCTATTTAAAATATCTCTAATTGTTGGATCAACCTTATTTTCATGAATTTTGATAACTTCATTAGCCGCTTTTAAAAATTCTAAATCTTCATCTGTTATGTTTGTATTGATTAATGGAACAGATTGTGAATTATTTTGATCCGGTTTTTGAGAATTTAATATTTTCAATAGCTCTTTTTGAGTTCTACTACCTTCATTATTATTAGAATCCATTTTCCGTTATTTAAAGGCTAAATACATGTATTTAATTATGTTATTGTTTTGTATTATATTATATTTTATTTATTTGATAATAGTATTATAGTTTGTATTGTGATTTAAGATGTATATTCTTGAAATTTGTCCCCAAAAAATAAAAAAAACTTGATATGTAGATAAGGTATTAAATCGTTATTGAGAAAAGAGTAGAAAAATAAACGTGAAATCAAATGTGGAAAAAAAAGGAGGAAGAAGTGAAAAAGATGGGAAAAGCAGAATAAATAGTAAATGATTCAATTAAATATGATGTTTGGTATTGTCAACCAAAAAGTTATGAAATCGAGTAAAATAAATATCAACAAAATAATATATATGTATAATTATGAAATTGATATGCCACTATTCCAAAATATGTTTAAATTATTTTGATTAATTGCCTTAACCGTGTTTTCATAGTACTTATCATGTTCGCAATGCCAAATTTGTCGTAGTAATTATGCAAATCTACAGCCCCAATGCTGCACCACAATCACGTGAAAGGCCACACTTTTGGCGCCACAGTTCTGTTTTCAACATTTCAACATTTCAACATTTTCAAAGTTTCAAAATTTTACATTTTCAAATATTGTAAAACTATTTTAACACGATAATTATGTTCTAACATTGTACTAAACATGTAGCTTTTACAGGTAAAGAAATTACATTTAATTTTTTTAATATAACATATGAGCTTAATAAATGTTTTTTTTTAAAAAGGAAAAGTTACAAAAATATAGATAAATAGATTGAAAGATAATATTATATAAATATTAAATAAGAAGATTAGTTAATTGATTTAACTAACATAGATTCTCTTGCTGGACCAGTACCAACCCATTCAATTGGTACATTTAAGAAATCTTCAATAAATTTCAAGTAAGTTTTAGCATTTTCAGGTAATTCATCATATGATTTAATTGATGTAATATCTTGTTCCCAACCTGGGAATGTTTTATATTCAACTTCAACATTACCTAAAACATGCAGACATTCAGGGAATGATTTTAATAATTTACCTTTATATTTATAACCAATAGCAACTTTGATTTCTTTAAAAGTATCTAAAACATCTAATTTAGTTATATTTAATGAAGTATAACCATTAATCCAAGTTGAATATTTTAAAACTACTAAATCTAACCAACCACATCTTCTCTTTCTACCAGTTGTAACACCAACTTCAAAACCAATATCTTGTAATTTTTCACCAATTTCATTTAATTGCTCAGTTGGGAATGGACCTTCACCAACTCTAGTTGTATAAGCTTTAACAACACCATAAATATTTTTAATTGCAGTTGGTGGAATACCTAAACCAGTTAAAACACCACCAATACCTGTATTTGATGATGTAACATAAGGATAAGTACCAAAATCTAAATCTAACATTAAAGCATTTGCACCTTCAACTAAAATTTTCTTTTTTTCAATTAATGCAGTATGCATAAATTCAACTGAATCAACAACGAATGGTTTAATTTCTTCTCTTAAAATTTTATATTTTGCTAATTCAGCTTCAATATCATAATCAAAATCACCATATCTTTTTTGTCTAGTTGAAAATAGTCTTCTTAATTTTGTTTCAAATTCATTCCAAGCTCCAGGTTCATCACTAATTAAATGATGAACTCTAATACCAGATCTTGAAGCTTTTGTTGAATAAGTTGGACCAATACCTTTACCAGTTGTACCAATTGATTTTTTATTATTTGATAATTCAGCTTCTCTTAATTTATCAACTCTTTGATGAAAATCGAAAACTAAATGAGCTCTTGATGATAAAAATAATCTATCTCTACATTTTAAACCTTGATTTTCAATTTTTGATAATTCATCAAAGAATGAAGGTAAATGAACAACGACACCAGAACCTACTAAATTTAAACATTTTGGATTAACTAAACCTGATGGCAACATATGAAAATCATATTTTGTTTTACCAACAACAATTGTATGACCTGCATTATTACCACCTTGACATCTTGCACAAACTTCAATATCATCACAAAGTAAATCAACTAATTTACCTTTACCTTCATCACCCCATTGAGAACCTAAAACTACGTCAGCCATTTTTTCGATTTAATTTAATTTAATTTAATTTATTAGTATAATTTAACTTTTTCAAGTTTTTAAGAACTATATATTATTGAACGTGAAAGTTGCACGTTAAGCCCAAAAAAGAGGAAGGAAAGAAACGAAAGGGAAAAGAAAGAGAAAGAATAAAAGGAAATTACATAAGTTTAGATATATTAATAAATTACAAGGTTTTAATAGGATAAGTTAAAAAGAAAGGGGAAAAGAAAGACTATCATAACGATAAAAAAACGGAAAGCTATTAGAGAAGGAAAAACCTACAATACATTCATTTATATACACTTCCTTTCATTGAATCATTAACAGTCATCGATTATCAACAACTAATACAATTAATACATAACATAACATAGTATAACAGTTTGAAAGGTCCGGCTCCCTCCGCGGTTAAGAAGAAGTCAATCCAATTAATTAATTAATTTATTAGCAAAACTGGTTTTTAGCCAATTTATGTTTCACTTGATATATTTATTTTGTATGTACAACTCTTAGCTGAGTTGTATGAACTGAATTTAATTAATATTCCGCTTGTGTTGTGAACTTATTGAAATTACAAGAAAGATTGATTTAAGAATGACACAAAAACTCCGAAGTATTGTTTACTTCTTCGTTAATTAATTAATTCGTATTTAGCCAATAATTTTAATTAATTGTGTTGACTTCTCACAATTTTTATTTTTTTTTTTTTTACTATTTTTTTTTTATTTTTTATTTTTCTGCTCCGTCGATAGACGCAGTTCACACTTCTGCTTATCTAATCAGATTCTCTAACATTTACAAATTATTCAGTTTACATTGTGTATGTGCACTATATTTTTATCACATTTCTTATCTTTAATCTACAATTTTAATTTTAGTACAATCGATTCAAGAGTATGAACCCCTTTTCAAACTTTCGTTTTAATAGAAATAGCAAATTGATTATTAAATTCTTATAAAGAAAAGTTTTGTAAATTTTTTAGAAAAAGAATTATAAAGGAGAAAATAATAGGATATGAAATATAAAAAAAATTGAAAGTTATTTATTTGTTTATTTTATTCATAACTTTAACAATTGAAAAATTAAATTAATAATGATGAACTAAAAATGTTTGGTAAAATAAAAATTTGTTTTGTTTGATAATTAATCTATTCGTGTTTAGTGAAACAGAATTTAGCAACATAGTAAACACCTTTACAGAAGACATTGTAACAGATTTTAGCTTGTTCCTTCATAACTTGTGGAGTTGGGAAAAGTGGTTCAACACTCTTTTTCCAACCTTCAGCACTTAAGTCTTCTTTCCATTGTTGACCGTATGATTTGTGTTCGTGACAGTTCTCCATTTCTAATATATTTTAATCCTGATTAATTGTAATGGGAAAAAAAAAAGAAAAAGAGATTTAAATATGAAAGGGAAAGCAAAATAGGGAAGCAAAGTTTAAAATAAAATATATAAAATGAAAAACTTTCACAATTTTAACAGTTCTTGTCAAAAGATGGGATTAAAGCTGATTAAATAGATTTTCGGTGTCTAATAAATCATTTACAGAAACAATTAATTAATTACTGTTATTAAATTATTTATTATCATAATACAGTTACTATGATTATCTATGTGTATGCTGTGTACATATTATATTACATTGTATATTGTTTTATATTAAAATATAATACATATAATATAAGGGCCCCACGTGTGTGCACGTTTTGGCACGTTATGCAATAATTTAAAATTAATAATTTAATTATTTTCTCAATTAGGTAAATCAAGTAGTGTGTAAAGACTAAAAAATTTTTTTTTTTTTTTTTTTTTTTTTTCATGTTTAAATTTTTTTTTAAGCCACAAAAATAATTTATTTATTTAACAGAAAAGAAAAATAAAAACTTCTTTAAATTTTAAGAAAAATATAAGGGGTCAACTGGGAATTGAACCCAGGGCCTCCTGCACCCAAAGCAGGAATCATACCACTAGACCATTGACCCTCCTGCACCCAAAGCAGGAATCATACCACTAGACCATTGACCCACAATTAAAATTGTAGACCTTTTTGGATTTTTTAAGTGAATAATTTGAAGCAAAAAATTTGGATGTAATAAAAAAGCTTGGATTTCAGTTAAAACTATCAATCTAAGTTATAATTAATTTTATAAGATTTACAACTATTGAATTTGTATGAAGAGGCTACAAGTAATTATCTGATTGCTACCTCCTCCTCTATATTAAAGTGACTCCCCACGAGCAAACATGGTTACACAATCTTAAAGAGGAATAAACAACTCTTTGTAAATTCAAAAATAAATCCTTAGCTTATAAAACTCTCCCTTTCATTCCCTTATTAATTACTTACTAACTAATTATCTGCGTAGTAATATATTGTTATGACAAATAAATAATTAATATTATTAAACTTTATTCCCCAATTCCATATCTTATAATTTCTTATTTTATAATTTCATAATTTCTTATTTTTATTTTGACTCATTTAAATCATCTTATAGTCAAATTAATATCTTTCAGAAATTGCTAATATATATATTTTTGTAATATTAATTTAGGTTTTCTATAGTATTATGGTAATTATTTAGGTAGGTTTTTGCTTGGTTTCTGTAAAAGATCTATAAAAAATGCTATATAGTAATACTTAAATTTAAAATAAAACATGTAAAAACTTTCCATTCGTACAACTTTGCTGTCCAAAATTGCGCCTCTTAATAAAAGTATTTTACATAATTAGTTTACTCTATAAGTTTCTCAACCATGTTACAATTTTATATTTATTTTGTTTTATTTAAAGTACTTTACAAATATATGTTTCAATACATTCTATCCCACGTTTTACGGATTTAATTATTTTATTATTTTAAGTCCCACACTATGGAACAGTTTACTTAAAGTAAGCATAATGCTGGCAAGCTGTTACCGCGTTAGAAAGAGGACCACACGTCACTCCAGTGACGCCAATACGACATATCTTGGTTATTAGTGTAAAATTTAGTTGTGCACTTAAGCCTGAAATTATCACCGACGTAGCCGTGGTGAAAATTGTATGTAGTTGACATAATTGTACGATAATCCCGTTTTACCGACTCAAGGTCTACCAAGTCTTTTACAGCTTGATACGTGTTACCTGCGCCAGCACCATACTGACACTCGACAACTATGGACTCGCTACCGTTCACATACTGGTCACTATCGACACCGTCCCGTTTGCTTAGATTGTTGTTTTCCATAATATTAAGAATCCATGTACCATTAGCATTTGCTTCCAGCATAGAAATAGGAAAGCTCGTATCATCAGATTTGCCGCCAAACAATAATAAGTCAGCATTCTATGCCGCCACATCTTCATACATGATAGGTGAGTAACTAAATAGATTGCCATTATAATAAAACTCATATTCATTATCTCTCCTCTTGTGCAGCAAAGCAGAATTATTTGCCATTGTATTGATCAATATGGCCGACATACCACCGATCGATATTTGAGTAAAAGGTTCTAAGTCTGTAAAGTCCCTCTTGTACCAACCAGTGACTTTACCAAGAGCCGTCAAGCCAACACACCATCTCACAAGAGCAACTTGTACCGCGTTATAGCAGTCACGAGGGTTGACATAATGTTCGGAGTGGTTATGACATCTATCCCATATATTAAGAATAGTTTTAGTTTCTTAAACCATGACTGCAGTTAAGAGTAATGAACCTTGAGTGCCAGTCAAAGTCAAACTAGTAGTAACCCAGTCAAATATATCGCTTGAAACAACTGCCGCAATGACACAAAATGCTATAACTAACATTAAAAGTAATATAATTGTTGAGGGGATTGACATCATTAATTTATTTTTTCTTTAATAGCAAACAACTAACCAGTGCCACTAAATGATATGGATCGTCCTATTAATATCGTCTACCTTAAATATGATGTAGATTACCTGAATGAAATTAATTATTAAATCTTATCTAAACTTAATCATAAGATGTCCTTGAATAGATATAATTAAAGACGTTTAATTAAAGTTATTTATTATCTCACTACTTTTTTTTCTTCGCACAAAAATGCGTAGAAATGTAGAAATACGCATTATACGCAAGATCGAAAAATTTAAGTTAAAATATATTTGATGCACATAAAGCATATTTGTGTATAGAAATTTATAGAAAAAACGTGTGAACATATAATTTAAATAAAACCATCAAAATATGCCAATAAATCAAACAATAAGCGCTACAATAACCAAAAAAAAGGATGAATTAATAATAAAAAGTACTGGGTCTTTAATTTAGAAAACATCAAATAAAATAATGTTGTTGATATCAGTAAAATTGATGAATGTTGGAAACAGTTGTGTCTTCATTACAGACTCAGAGTGAGCTGAGAAAATTTTCATCATAAACAACTTTAAGTAATGTAATCTAAATCAGAGAAATGATAAAGGAAAAAATAATAATGATATCAAAATAAAAGATTATGAAAGTCAACCAACTTATGCATAATATTCTATTCTATAGTCTATCACAAACAACAATAATCCTTCATAGAAAAAAGACTTGCCTTACGGAAGCACAAATAAATACAAATTAGAATATAGTGAAAAGAAGAAAAAGAGAAGAAGAAGAAGAAAAAACAGGAAGAAAAAGGAGAAGACAACAAACAACAAACTGAAGAAACACAGTGAGGAAAAAGATGGCACAAAATTTATCTCGCCCTGATGGCTGATATTATTTCTGTGCCAACCTCCGAAAGAAGCAGGGTTTCTTGATTTACTATGTAATAGATTGTGATGAAAATGTACAACCGAAAACATACTTCTACTGTTCTATATTATGGATAGATCCTTTCAAAAAGACTATGACTGGCTAATATCACGACAGAAAACCGCCTATCAAATTTTAGAAATAGACCAAAATAATGCTTCTCAAGATATTATAAAGAAAGCATATCGTCAAAAAGCATTAGTTTACCATCCTGATAAAAATAAATCACATAATTCAGAGGAAATGTTTAGAGAAGTGATTGTTAGTTATAATATTTTATCAAATTTAGAATTAAAAGAACAATATGATGAATACTTAATACATAAATCGAATATTTCAAATTCCGTTTATAGTAATAATATTAAAAAAAAATCTCAAAATAAGGAAAAGAACGAAAAGATTGCCAAATTTAAAGCAGATTTAAGAGAAAAGGAGGAAGAATATAAGAAGAAGCAAACTGAAATTTTGAAAAAACAACAAAATACAGATTTTAATAAACAAAATTCTGATAATATCTCAGGCTATCATGATTTCAAAACTTCAATCACTGAAAAAGATAGTCGAAAATTGATAACAATACCAACTAAGACACTGGTAAAATGGAAAAATAAGAAATCGATCCAATTTGATAATGAGTTGATTAAGAAATTAATGGAAGTTTTTGGTCCTGTGGAGCTGGTTTCAATATTAGACAACGATGTTAATGATAATTACCATTATGCAAATGTGACGTTTAAAACCCCAGTTGGTGCAACTTTGGCTGCAAGTCATGATTATTCTACAACCGCTGATTATTGGGATTCAATAAAATTGAGAAAAATTTCCAGTCTCTTAAGAGGTGTTGAGTTAGTGGATGATAAAATTAATTGGAGTAAAATTAATATTTCAACTCTGTCACCATTAGATTATATTGCTTATAACATTTTAATAAACGAATAAGTTTAATCATCAATAACTTTTGTAATAATTTTTTAATCAAGCTGTATATTAGATTTGTATAGATTTATATATATTTATATATATTTATTTATGTTGTATATAATAATTAGATCAATCTGAATCAATAACTATAGTTTCAGGTGAACGAACTTTATTTTTCATTGGAACATGTGACTTGTTTTTGTCTTTTCGTTTTTTATTAGATCTTAATGATTGTCCCTGTCCTTGAAAATGAATTTCATTATTATTGCTATTATTTTCTTCATTTTCAGCAGCTTCAAATTCATCAACATATGGGGTTACCGGAAATCCAAAGAATAAATAACCATCAGGTAATTCCAATGGTTTTACAGGTCCTGATAAATCAAGTTCTTCCTTTTCAATTCCATTATTGTTATTGTTATTGTTATTTACTGTTTTCTCGGTTACTTTTTTACCTGATAACTTAGATCCAGTACCTCTGAATTTGATCGTTGCTTCGTTGGTTGTATCTTTCAATATTTCACTGTAGTTAATTTTTTTTGCCATTGAACCTTGACCTTTTAATGAAGGAGCAGATAATGCAGCCTCTCTTTTCTTTTTCTCATTTTCTTCTTTTAATTTTTCATAATCTGGCTCAACATAACCAACAGGAGGAGCAAAATCTGTAACCAAATCTGTTTCAATAACACATATACCACCCGAGGAAGATTCTGGTTTAACCTCTAATATTTTAATTTGATAAATATGATTATTATAATTTAGTTCAATTATATCACCAACTGTTAATGTTGTAAAATTTCTTAATGCATTTTCAAGGACAGCTTTTGGATCCGTTATTTCTAGAAAATCTGTAGATTGTGGTTCAAGTTTAACGAAATTACCTTGAGGTAAATCTGTTGTTTGAATTTTAACAACAGTACCAGCAACTATATTAAGTGTATTCATCATCCAATCAGGTAAATAACATCTACCTTCATCTGCTGTAAATTCTAAAACACCACTGTGAGTATATTTATTTGTATTAGTTGTTGATATTTTAAATAACATTGGATATCTAATATTTAACATTGTAAGTTTATGTAATGCAGATTGTGGTAAAAAGATTTTACCACCATAATTTGCAATATCTTTATTATTTGCATCTTTCATCATTTTAATTGGATAACATCTGAAAAAATCCTCAAATGTTTGAGGTATTGGTACCATTTGAGGAAAAAATAAATTTGGTTGACTAGGAAATCCTTCAAATCCTTGAAATCCACCAAACTTAAACAAAAATAATCAAAAAATTAAAGATAATTTCGGAGTAACAGTTTTGATGTTAGTATATGATAAATTCCGTTAAATTTTCAATTGTTAAAAATAGAAACAACAACACAACACATACCATTATATCTAACTTTAATATATCACTTGTTTAAAATAAATAATCATTCAAATGTATCTATTAAACAATCAATCATAACAGAAAGAAATCAGAGAATACATGTTGAAGAGTATCAAAATGATGAATCGCTTTTGCCCTTCTTCAACATAGAAAGAAAATAATATTCAAGACTTTTTTTTTAATGTGCACGACAGTTCGAACCGTGAGTACGGCAAATGATCAGTAGAAAAATATGTATCTGTATTTCTGTCTTGTTTATTATTTTGATACTTTGGCGTTTGTTTTAAATACAAATTTATAACTATTGATCTATAACTTCTTGGTAAGATTAGTAAAGGACACAATGTCAAGTCCAAAGACTCAAGATCAATTACCATCAAATTCAAATCATGATGTTGATTTAGATCAATTTTCTAAGGATCAATTAAGACAATTATTTGATGATGATTATAACGAAGAAGCTCTAGAATTCTCAGATGATAATATTAGTAACGATAATGGTAGTGATAATGATAATAATAATAATAATAATAAAAACAACACTAAAGCCTACGGTGATTATGGAAATGAATTTAGTGACATCGATGAATCAGATGAATCAGATTATGAAGATTCTTTAAATAGTAAAGAGAATAGATTCAAAACATTAGCTGAATTGGGTTTTACTGATGATGAAAATGATGATTCAGCAAGTGATAATGATTCAGATGATGAGTTTGTTTTTCGAAATGCTTTAAGAGAAGCAAGAAACTTCAAAGTTAAGAAGAAAAAGAAATCTGGGTTGGCTGCATTAAGAAGTAGAATTAGACGTACCGAATTGGATCCTGAAGTTAAAATAGTTTTATCTCAAGCAAATGAAGCTTTTGTTAACAATGATTTGGATAATGCCTTAAAACTTTATTCTGAAGTCATTAAAAAAGATAAAAACAATTTTAGTGCATATAAAACCTTGGGTGAAATTTATAAAATGAAAAATGATTTAAATAAATGCTCCAACATTTGGCTTCTTGCAGCTCACTTGAATCCAAAAGATGTTGAATTTTGGAAAACTGTTGCTGAAATTTCTGTTGAATTGGGTCATTTTAAACAAGCAATTTATTGTTATAGACGTGCAATAAGTTCAAGTAAGGGTAAAGATTTAGATGCTGTATTTTCACGTGCCTGTCTTTATAGAGAAATTGGAAAATTTAAAAGAGCTTCATCAGGGTTGCTTTCTTTGAGATCTTTATTACCACATGATTCAAGAATTGTTCGTGAATTAGCTAAAGTTTATGTTGAAGAAGGTAGAATAAATGATGCAATTTCTCTGTACACAAAAATTTTAGATGATAATGTAAAATATAGGAAATTACTTGATAAAGGTGAAGATGTTACACTTGATAATATTCAATTCGAGTGGTCTGAACTCAATATTTTATCTGAATTATATGCATCGAAGGCTGCTTGGAATCTAGGTATCAAGGCATTAAGACAAATTTCAAGATGGATTCAAGAAAGAGAAAATCAAACATTTTGGGATGAAAATTCTAATAATGATATTGAATTTGATGAAAGAAAATTTGATCATCCTAGGTTTCAAAAACTGAAATCACACGAGAAAAGTTTGGAATATTCATTACCGATTGATATAAGAGTTCAATTGGGTATTTTTAGATTAAATAATAAAGATACAAATGAAGCCTTGAGACACTTTTCAATTTTATTAGAACAACAATTAGAAGAAACTCCCGATTTATTCTTTAAAGTTGGTATGGAATTAGAGAGTTTTGCATTTTATAAGGAAGCGCTTGAATTTTTGATCCCACTTTCCTATTATGAAGAATATAATACTTCTGAATTAGTTGTTACAATTGCAAAATGTTTGAGAGAAACTGAAGATTTCGAAAATGCTAAAGATACATACGTGAGACTTTTAGAATATGATAAAGACAATGTTGAGCTTAAAGTTGCACTTGCTGAATGTTATTTTTATTTAAATAACATAGAAGCTGCAAATGAATTATATAAAGAAGCTAAAGTTCAAAGATTAAAAGAAAAGGCAACAGCTAGAGATAATTTAGTTATAACAAAGACTGATGAATTAATCAAAGAAGCTGAAAGTTACTTAGAAGAAGAAGATGAAGAAGATTTTGAAATGCCTCAAGCTATTATTGACGACGGTCCAGTTAAGAAGAAAAAGAAAAAGAGAATTGTATATTCGGTTGACGAGCTTCAAACAATGAATGAAAAATCTGAAATTAGAGTTAAAAAATTGTATGATAAATCTAGGAAATTATTAAATCAAATTGAAAATTTACATTTAAAGGACACATTAAATGAAGCAGAATCCTCGTCACTTAAAACAATGGCTAGTATATGGATTGAAATGGTTTCTGATTTAATTGAAGTATTTGCTATGTATAGATTTTTCTTTTCATCTGAGAGGGCTAAAAGATTCAATATGAGACTTCGTTTAAGAACTGCCAAGTTAGGTATTGATCAAAAACTTTCCAGAATGAAATATTTACAAAATGAAATTATTTTATCACAAAATTCTCAAAGCCATGATTATCCAGAAAGTGAATTTAAAGGCTTAACATATGATCAGTGGTATGATTTATTTGTTAGATATGCTTTATTAATAGCCGAGTTTGAACAAGATACTGAAAATGCGATTAGTATTCAAGAAATTATTAAGCAAATTAATGTTTTTAAAGAGAAAGAATTAACAACTCAATTGATTGGATTATCTATTGGTATTTTAACACAAGATACTCAATTGATTATGAATCAAACTAGAAATTTAATGAATGATTATCAATTTGCAATTGATTCTCTTAAATTATATCTTGCAAGTGTTATAACAACAGATGAAATGGAACAGTCATTTGCAGATCCCCCATCACAAAAATTTATGTTACGTCAAATTAAAGCTTTTGATTCTATTAAGGAAAATAATGATAAAGAAAATGTTTCAGGTAAAGCAACAGTTACAAGGAAAAATGTTGATAGTTCGAAAGATCATTTTTTGATCAACTATATTTACGCCTCTTATTTATTTACAAACAAATCATATTATTCTGCTTTGATTTACTTATTAAGATTATATCATACTTATCCCAACAATCCGGATCTATTGTTTTTGCTTGCTCTTGCTAATTTTCAAAGATCTGTTCAAAGAAAGACGTTAAATACAAATTTTCAAATTTTGCAAGGACTAACGTTTTTGTTAGAATATATTAAGACAAGGGACCAGAATGATCCATATATTCAAATGGAAACATATTATAATCTTGGACGTAGTTTTAATCTTCTTGGTCTTGATCATATTGCAATTGAATTCTATGAAAAAGTATTAGAAATTGAAGTTGAGGATTCCGCTTATGATTTGAAAATGGAAGCTGCTCATAATTTGTATACTATCTACAACCTTAATCGTAATTTCCGTCAAGCTGAAGCTATTATGGAAAAATATTTGGTTGTATAATATTTTAATTCAAACCATTGGTGTTTTGTTTAGTTGTGTTTTTAGTTATCGAATCTGTGTAAATTATGTATATAACAACAGAAATAGAAAATATATTCTGTGAAAAGGTACGAGAATAACAGAAAGGGGGTTACGTAATCACACAGCCGTAAAGAGGACTTGAAATTTTCTGGGATCAGAAATCAAGGACTTTTATCCATCCAAGTCATGTTTACAAATTTTTGATGACGTTTCTTATAGAATATAATACTTGTTTTATGTAATAAAGTCAATAAGGCATCCACATAAATAATGGAAGTTCAAGAAGGTTATTCTCAGGATAGACTTGCATTTATAAATAATCAATTGAATGATATTGATAGTAATTTAGAGGAGTATTTTAAAAACTATAATACCAAACAACTGTCACAGTTACTTCTTGAAGAAAAGCAAAATAGTGAATCTAATGAAGATTTAGATGATAATACAAATAATTTAAAGAAGAAATCCATTGATAATAGATTGAAGAAACAAGATTATTTACAAATTGTTGAAATTTGTAATCAATTATGGGTAGTGAATGGATTAGTTAATGAACTTAATCATCAAATTCAGTTTGAAAATAAAGTTCAATCTTATATCAAACTTAATTCAAAGGTTAATGATATAAAGAGAAATATTGATAGTATTAGTAACTCAAGCTCAATTAAAATATTTAACGAATTAGATGATAAAATCAAAAATTCCAAAATCGAATTAACTCAACAAGCTGATAACATATTTGATGAATATGTTATAATTAATGATGAATCGTTGAAGATTAACTATTTTAGCAATGAACTTGAATTTGCCAAGTTTTTAAAGTCGTGTAATAGTTTTACTAATAATAATGATGTAAATCCATCATTTTTCAATTTTATTAAAATATTCAATAATTGGATTCAAAAGACTATTAAAAAATTGGATGAGGGATTTTTAATTTCATTTGAGGAAGGAAATAATTTTATTAAATTAAATATTACAAAAGGTGAATCCAATCTCTTTAACTTTATTAACTCTATGGAAGAAATTATAAAATTTTTCAATAAATTTATTGACAAATATAAATTATTAACAGAATTTAAAAATGTTAAAATCAATTTGAGTAAGATCATTTTAAAATCTATTAAATCAAAAATGTTCTCTAAAGAAAATGTATATCCTTTAATTATTGATAAATTAAATTATGATGAAACTAATAATACTGATAGTAAAATATCGACAATTTCAAAATTATATGAAATTTCGAAAGAATTATCATCAGAGGGTTGGTCTAAAGATGGAATTTGTGAATTAGAATTTTGGATTGATGATTTAACAAGTTCCTGGGTGGATAATTTGTTAGATTATACAATAGATGAACTTAAATTATTTGTAATTAGTATTGATAATAATGAAAAAACAGAATTGTTAAAAGAAAACAATTTGATTAAAGAAGAGCTTAATATTGAAAGTTCAAAAGAAAATAAAGAGAAGAATAAAGAACCAACTAAATCACATGATAGTACAACAGATGGATGGGGAGATGATTGGGATCAACAAGATGATTGGAATGACGATGACGACGATGATGCTGATAAAGATGATTATAAAGTCAAAGAAAAGAAGGAAGAACACAAGGAAGGACAGAAGGAAGAAATTATTGATGATGGTGGTTGGGGTGATCTTGATGATGAATTAGACCTGGAAGATGAAGAAGAGGAGAAATTACCAAAAGAAAATGATTTAGATGAAGAGGATGATTGGGGCGCATGGGGAGATGAAGTTAAAATTGATGATGATGTAGATATTGATATTGAAAGTAAACAAGAAGAACAAAAAGGAAATATTAAACCATTTTATAAATATTCCAAATTAGTCAATGAAGTTATGGATATATTTGCTGATTATATAAATAATTATGAAGAATTAAAGAAATTGAATGTCAATAAAGAACAAATTGATGAGGCTAAAGATTTATTTAAGCATGGGTTTAAAAAATTATGCATATCATATTTTATGATGCTTGAATTTGATATTTCAGAGACTTATCACAATGATATTTTATTTTATAATGATTATAATAAAATTTTAGAGGAATGTTATATTAGATATGAAGTTGATTTAACGACATGTTTTAAAATGAATTCAAGATTTATTAATTTATTTATGTCAAAAATTTATGATAATTTATATAAAATAATTGAAGATTATGATAAATTGATTTGGAGTGATAATCATTTTGATAATGAAGATGAATTAAAGAAATATGAGAATGAATTTTTAATTAGATATAATAATGAATTTAACGAAATTTGTTTAAAATTACGAAAATTAAGTAATTTAAATTCACAATTAATTATTAACACATTTATTACTATTATATTTCGATCATTTAATTGTTTATGTGATAAGATTTTAAATAGGAAAGATATATCATCATTTGAATCTGAAATTTTAAGTGAAATAATTGAAGTTATTATAAATAATACAATCAATAAAATTAAATTAACTAATATAATGATAAATAAAATTCAAAGTTTTAATAAACTTGAACAAATTAAATTTATTTTATCAACAAATTTAAAAGGTATTTTAGATTTATTTTATGAAGCTAAATTATATGAGATTGAAACACATGAATTAATTTCATTAATTCAAAGTTTATTTATTGAAAGTCCACAAAGGATTAATGCAATTTTAGAGATTAAAAATCTTAGGGAGATACAATCTTAAGAGTAATTAAAAAAACTTTTCTGTTATATATATACACACATATATATATTTTTATAAATTATATCTATTTACTTATTTTTATTATTTATAATTCATCATGCCAATTTTCTTTTAAAATTTTATCTTTTAAAGGTAAAATAACGACATATTCAATAAATAAATCACCGAATTCATCATTACTATTTAAAACTGGCATTCCTTTACCTTTAATAATTTCTACATCACCATTTTGAATAGATTCATTTTCCTTTCTTGAAATTGTAATTTTTGGATCATAATTATCAAAGAATTTAATATCTCTTGACCAATTACCGAACATTGCCTCTTTTAAACTTAAAATTTCTGTTCTATATAAATTATTACCAATTCTTCTATAACCTAAATTATTATCAGCATTTTCTCTCATAACAACATGAAAATCACCTGGTATAATACCAGGTTGATTTGGTCCTTTACCTTCGAAAATTTCGACATTATTTCTTGGTGAACCAGGTTGTAAATATAAATTAAAAGTTTTCTCTTGTTGATATGATCCATTACCATTACATGATTTACATTTATGTTTAATTTGTTTACCACTACCATTACATTTTGAACATGGAATTTCAATTCTTTGCATCATACCATGACCTAAATTTCTAGTATGTAAAACTCTACCTTTACCTTTACATTCATTACATTCATGTTTTAAACCATCAGATGAACCAGTACCTTTACATTGATTACAAATATCCATCATTGAAATTTGAAATTCATAATTTTTACCATTAAAAAAATCAGATAAATCAAAATTAATTTCAGTTTGAACATCTTGACCCTTTGGTGGACCTTGATGAAATTGTTGATTAAAGAAATTACTAAATGGATTATTATTATTTTGTCGTTGTTGTTGATTACCAGCTCCATTTTTTAAACCATCTTCACCAAATTTATCATAAATATCTCTCTTTTCACTATCCATTAAAATATCATAAGCATTTGAAATTTCCATAAATTTATGTTGTGCAGTTTCATCACCTGGATTTTTATCAGGATGATATTTTTTACTTAATTGACGATATGCATTTCTAATTTCTTTATCATTTGCATTTTTATTAACGCCTAAAATTTTATAATAATCTGCACCTGTACCAGCAAGTACAAATGAAATTAATGATGAAATAAATATCAATGATGAAAGAATATTCATTTTGAAACTTTTCCTTCTTTCTTCAGGTTATTAGATCAGTAATTAATTCTTGACTATTAAAATTCAAGGATTTGATCTTACTAATTATGTACAAAAAGATATATACT
Source organism: Pichia ethanolica (assembly GCA_030570435.1). Lineage (NCBI taxonomy): Eukaryota > Fungi > Ascomycota > Pichiomycetes > Pichiales > Pichiaceae > Pichia > Pichia ethanolica. Next base: position 85,045 of record JAJLVP010000263.1, on the reverse strand, counting down.
AACTTAATCGACACGTTGCATAGTGAAAAGTGATCTGAGATTGTGAAAAATTTGTGAGGGACACAAATAAGCAACTAAAACCTCCGTTGGGATTACGTAAGCGGCCATGATAATAAGTGTTTGTGTGTATTAAAGTATTAAAGTATTAAATAATTGTATAGTTATATATTAATCAAAGAAAGAAAGAAAGAAAGAAAGAAAGAAATAAAGGCAAGCAATTAAATAAGTAATTAAAAGAAATATGAAAATGAGAGAAATGAATATGGAAAAATGGAAAACCGGGGTGAAACATTAAGATAATACTAAGATCAGTCAATTATCACTACCGTTCTTCCAAAAACTGAAAATACCAGCTTTTGAACTATGATTAATATCATTAACAATTGTTGAACCATTTAAAGTATCTGATAAACCATTAAATTCGTTTTGAACAACTTTTGAAATCAAATTTTCATCGTTGATTAGTTCAGAAACTAATTTTGAACCTAATTTATTAACCATTGTATTTCTCGGAGTTGGTTTACCAGTTAATTTAGATGTTCTTATCTTTGTCTTATGTGTTGATTTATTAATAACTGTATGATGTGCAAAAGCTGATGAATCTGATATATAACCCGTGCTAAATAAATTAATTATTGATGTGAAAATCCTTTGAATCGTCCTCATTCTAGAGTAACGTGGTTGAGGCAATGACCTCATTAGCAATGTTTGATTTTATTGTAATATATGTATTTCTGTCTATATTATGTGTCTTTGACCTGTTTTTTTTGTAAGAAAATCCCAGTTTTTTGTTAACCCCCCATTAAAATCGATAAAAATCCCTGCGCGTTGTAAAAAAATAATCAATTAAAGTTCAAATTTAAGCCAATCCCAATCAGTTGCAAGTGTTTCACCCATATGACTATCTGAATTTAACATTGGTTCACCTAATTCTACAACATTTTCCTCTCTGATCATAGTTGTATAACCTCTCTTTTTATTAAAACTAGAACTAATCGATGTAGGTGCAGATATGGATAAATCACTTATATTATTACTTGAATTATTATGATTATTATTACTTAAATTATTATTAGTTGGATTGGTTTGGATATTTAATGGAGTTGCTAAATTAACTGAAATGGATTGCATATTTACAAATGTATTGGCATTAACATTCTTATTATTATTATTATTATTATTATTATTATTATTATTATTATTATTATTATTATTATTATTAGTGGTTAAAGTAGATGCATTATTATTAGTATTATTATTATTATTTGATTTAAATTGTTGATTACCAGTTGGTGGTCTAATCACACCATGTAATTTAAAGAATAAACCACATGCATTACAAAGTAATCTATTATCACTGGTTTTACGCCAAAGTGGAGTTGTAGTTGTAAAACAATTTTCACAAATTGGTTGAGTTGAACTTGAAATTGAATTAGAATTTGATCCAATACTTGAACTTAAATTTTGTTGAAAATTTTTATTACTTGTATTATTATTATTATTATTATTTAAAGTTGATTTCATTGATATATTATTTTGTAAATTATTTGAAAATTGAATTAATGATGGTGATGTTGAAACTGTAATTGGAGTTGGATAATTTTCTGCATTATTAATATTTAAATTTTTATTTGATGATTGTTTTAAACTATTTGTTATATTCATACTCATATCAACTGATTGATTAATTGACTGTGATGGTTTTGGAATTTGATTATCTAATGAAATTTCTAATGTATTTATATAATTTGTTAAATTATAATCTAAGTTTGAGTTATTCTTTTCATCATAATCATTTTCATTATTACTCTCGTTACCACTTTCATTATTATTATTATTATTATTATTATTATTATTAATATTAATATTATTAATATTATTAGTCTTATTCTTTGAATGATCATGAAAATCTGTTAAATTATCATCAAAATTAAAATAATTTTCAATATTAAAATCTTCATTCATTAAATTTGAAATTTTACTATTATTTTTCATATAATTAATTGGTAACCTTTTTAAAGAAGATGTTGATAATTTATTTTGATTAAATGAAAATACAGAATTCGAAGTTGTTGGTAATGAATGTGGTATATTTGTAAATGAATCAATTAAATAATTATTTGGATCTAAATCTTTAAATAATTCATTATTATTATTATTGTTATTGTTATTGTTATTGTTATTATTTATTTTATTATTGTTATGTGGTAAATCTGGATTAATACCATATTCTTCTTTTAAAATTCTTCTAATATGTTCGATATAATCGAATTCAGATGAATGATTTGTAAAATTAGAATTATTTGATTTATTTTGTTTATTTAATTTATTATTATTTTTACTATTATTATTATTATTATTATTATTACTATTTAAATTTGAGAAATCAATTAATTGATCTGTTGAATATCTATTTAATAATGATATATTATTTGAAGAACATGATTTTTTATTTGGACTTGAACTAACACTTGTTGGAATACTTGAAATTGTTTTAAAAGATCCATTAGAAGCATGAGAAGAAGCAGATGATGTTGAGGATGTTGTCTTTGGTGATATATTTGATAACTGATAAGAATCAGAGACTGTATTATTATTATTATTATTATTATTATTATTATTGATATTATTTTTAATTCTACTAATACTATTAATCCTCCATGATAAATTTAAAATTCTTTTATTTTTCGGTAATAAATTATTATTATTATTAAACATTTTAAAAATATCTAATGAAGTATTATCATTATTTTGTAATTCTGAAATAATTTCATCTTTTAATAATTTAATAGGTTTTGGATTTTCTATATTATTATTATTATTATGATTATGATTATTGAAAGAAGAAGGTGGAGTAATTTGTTGCATAATTGATATATATATATATATATCAAACAAGCCAATGAATAATAAAATATAATACTCTATAAGTTAACAATATAATTAACTATATAAAGTTAAACTAATTTCTGGAAAAAAACAGTTAGTTCTCTATTAATCTATGAAATGTGGATTTATATTTTATCTTATATAGATATATATATATATATATATAGATATATTTATTTGTATTTAAAATGTATTGTCTGAGAAAATGAATTAATAAAGAAGAATAAAAATAGACAAGGAAAGACAGAAATCAACTATAGGAAAGGACAAGGGTTGATAAAGATATGATTAATTGTATTACATTATATTATATTGATATATATTATATTGATATATATTATATTGATATATATATTATATTATTATATTGTGATATTATAATTATTAAAAGTATATGACTAACAGTGCGATATTAAAATGCGAAAGAGCGACTAAAATTTGTTTTCGAACTATAAATAACAATTAGAGACTAATTAAAATAATGCTAATTATAATGCTAATTATAATGCTAATTATTATAGTAGAGGTGTGCGGCTTTTTGGCTTATAGCAAATTAATTAATCAATTAGTGGGAATTACCCGTTTGAAGCGTTTAAAGCGTTTATACTGCACATTAAATAGCGTTTGTTTACACCCTTCAGACTCGTTTTTTTCTTTCCAGCGGAGCGCTCCATCTTATCTGGCCAATTAGAGTGGCAGATCGGTCGTGCGGTAATTTAATTAACATTTATTAATTTATCAATTTACTAATTTATTAGTTTATTAATTAAATATTATTAATTAAATATTATTAATTAAATATTATTAATTAAATATTATTAATTAATTAATAAATCAAATAATCTTTTCTAGCATATAGTCGATCGTCCGCACAGCCATGATTCATGATTAGATCTTTTATTATAGTCGCGTCGATTTTGTACAAAAGAAAGATAATTTTCAATTGGTTTTTTTTTTTTAACATTTTTGACATCCCATTGATTAATTTGAGATCTGCATGTTTTCACCGCATTGATTATTTTTGTTAACTGTAAACGACCAAAATCGCTCAAGTTGTTTATAAACTTATTAAAATCGACGCGACTACAATTTGTATCCAACCAAAAAATAAAACATCCTTACACCAAACTAAGTTTTAATTACGACATAAATCACTGTCGTATTATTAATATCAAGAGGCCTTGATTTTTTTCTCTTAAAAATTAGATTAAAATTAAAATTGAATGGCAAAAGTGATTGTTCCACATCTTCTAATTAATGATTGTATATATAATAATTGATAATTTATATAGATAATAATAACACAATACCATACAATTAAATCATGTCAATTGAATCACTAGTAGATCAAATCACCTCTCCAAATTTACAAGACGATGATTATGCTTTATTATTAGATTTAGTTGAATTAGTTAATAAAAATCCCTCAGTTAATGTAACTGAGTCAATCAGATTATTAAAAGTTAAATTACAATCAAATAATGCAAATACTTTATTAAGATCTTTAACAATGTTAGATTTTTTAGCTCAAAATTGTGGTGCAATGATGAAAGCTGCAATTGCTACAGATGATTTTGTTGATAATAATTTATTATCAATTATAAATGATTCATTAATCCATATATCAGTTAAATATCAAGTTGTTAAAGAAATTTATAAATTATCAAAATTATTCAAAGATGATGAAAGTTTATCAATTATGGCTAAAACTTTTAATAATTTAAAATTAAAATTCCCAAATTTGTCAAATCAAGCAGTTGATGAAATTGATGGTAAAAAGAATTCTTTAAATTCAAATCAATCACAATTACAAGAACAAGAAGAAGAAGATTTAGAATTGAAAAAAGCAATTGAGTTATCTTTAAAAGATTCAATTCCAAATCAACCTCAAGTTCAATCTCAACCTCAAATTCAAATTCAACCACAATCTCAACCTCAACCTCAAACTCAACTTCAACAACCTCAATTCCAACAATCTCAATCACTTCAAATACCCAATAATTCATTAATGCCCCAATTATCACCTCAAATTTCAAATCAAGCACAAATTATAAATCCAATAGATTTAAAAAAATTTCAAGAAGATACTTCAAAACCTGAAAAAGTAGTTGCATTATATGATTTATCTTCAAATGATGAAGATACTTTATCATTTAAAAAAGATGATATAATTACAATTGTTGAAGAAATTAATAATGATTGGTTACGTGGTTGTTTAAATGGTAGAGCAGGTATTGTACCAACTAATTATGTTAAAAAAATTCCAAGAACTGTTGAAGAAGATTTAGAAAATTTAATTAATGCATTAAATGGTTCTTTCGATATTGAAATGACATTATCTCAATTAATGGATTTAAATAAAAAGATTAAATCAACTCCAATGTCAAGTCAACAATTTGAAAATTGTTTATTATCAAATTCTTTCCCAAATAAAATTCAAAAAATTGAAGAAATTAAAAATAATTTAAAACAAATTTTAGAATTACATAAATTAAAATTATTAGAATTACAATCACTTCAAGCAAATGTTGATAATAGTTTAAAAATTTATCAATCTTTAATAACTGAAATGGCACCAGCTCCAACCGATCCAACAATTTCGAAATTCATTCAAACTTATCCTGATTTATCAAGTTTATCTTTAAATCCTCAACAAACTCAAAACCAACCTCAAGTACAACAACCACTTCAACAACCACTTCAACAACCACTTCAACAACAATATACTCAACAACAATTACCAACTAATGCAACCGGAAGTGCTAACTATTACTTGAAACAACAACAGCAACAACAACAACAACCAAATTCAAATATGTATAACTATTAATAATCCTTTTTAGATCATTTTTATGTATCTACACTCTTTCCGCAATTTTCTAATTTTCTATAATTAATATTTTAATTTTTATATCTTTCTATTCTATATTTTTCATTATATATTTTTAAAATATTTATCTTTTAATGCCAAATAATTCTAAAATATATTTTAACGATATAAAATTTTGTAATCCAAGTAATTTATCATTTTCAATATCATTTTTTTTATTACTTAAATATTCAACTAATTGATTATAATCCAAAGATTCTTTACATGGTAAAAATATTTTATCAATTAATCCCCAAATTTCATTAGATTCATTAATTTGAGTTTTAAATCCAATCATTTTATCAAGTTCTTTAATTTTAGTTAATATTAAATAAACCAAACGAAAATTCAATTCATCATATTGGATTTTCTCATTATTGATAAATTTAGAAAATAAAACTGAGATACATGAAATAAATCCATCAATTATAAAAAAATTATTATCATTATTCTTATTATTATTATTATTATTATTCAAATTAGTAATTTTCATTCTTAGAACTTCTCGATTGATCAATAAATAAAAATCAACTAATTTATCCTTAACTATTACAAACACATCAGTATTATTATATAAATCTATTGAATTTGAAGTTAATTGAGAATATTCAATTGGTATTTCAATTTGGTTCTTAACTTTATTTATATCTTCAGAATCTTCAATTTCGTGTTGAAATGTAACCAATTTGATCTTAATTCTATTATCTACACCCCCCTCTCCATATAAGTCATATTTAAGATTTCCTCCTAAAATAGTCACCAATTGACTTAGCGTCTCATATGAGGTACAATGCATGCAGTGAATGGAATGTTGGAATCGAAACAATTCAAATTGCCACATTTGGCCAAAAATCAATGTCCCTTACAAAAAACATGCTACAATTTTTCACATAACAAAAAATTCGAGAGGACGTGAACATTTTTTTGTTTGTTTGTTTGTTTGTTTGTTTGTTTGTTTGTTTGTTTTCATTATGCGTGAAATTTGGTGATAATGAAAATTGTGTGCGTTTTGCACAACAAGCGTATTTTCGTATTTTGGATTTGTTTTTGTTTTCGTTTTCATCTTCACTTTCAAACTCACTTTTGTCTACCATTTTCACCTTGTTATAAGCAAAGATTTAAGTTGGAGTTGCTCTTTCCTATTTATATTTCTATTTAGTCACCCAACAGCTTCTTTTCATGATTATATAGGTCCAATTTTACCTATATATATCAACAACAAGGACAACAACATCAAAAATAATATAATGCAAAATATTCAATCACAATTCGAAGACTATGAGGATAAAACAGGTCTTCGATTCCCTTTCAACATATTTCCAAGAACAAAAATACAAGAGAAAAAATGTACAATTCCAGTATCTTGTTTATATCAACCTTTAAGACCAAAACAAGATTTAGTTACAATTGAAAATTATCCAATTGCATGTTCTAATTGTAAAAGTATTTTAAATTGTTATTGTGTTGTAGATTCAAAAGGTTGGAGTTGTGCAATTTGTAATAATAGAAATCAATTCCAAAATCAAATTAGTCAATTACCAATTGAATTAAATCCAAGTTTATTAGATTTAGAATATATTATACCTCAACCAAATGGTTCTTTTTTAAAACCAACAATTTTCGTATTTATAATAGATTTAGCAATTGATAGTATTGAACTTGAATCTTTAAAGGAAAGTTTATTAAATGCAATTGATTTATTACCTCCAAATTCATTAATTAGTTTAATAACTTATGGTAAAAATGTTAATGTTCATGAAATTGGTCATCAAGGTAATAATTATTTCTATACTTTTAATGGATTAAAAGAATATACAAGGGATGAAATTAATAAAAAATTGGGTCTTATTAAGAAAAAGATAAATAATTCAAATAATAATAACAATAATACTTTTCAATCAAATATGGAAATTTCAAATAGATTTATTCAACAAACATCAGTTTGTGAATTTAATTTAACTAGTTTAATAGAATCTTTAGAACCTGATTCTTTTAAAGTTGAAAAATATCATAGAAGAGAAAGATCAACAGGTTGTGCAATAAATATAGCATTTAATATTTTAAGTACTTTATACCCTAAAATTGGAGCTAGATTAATGTTATTTACTGGTGGCAGTTGTACAATTGGACCTGGTTCCATAGTTTCTACAAATTTAAAAGATCCAATTAGATCACATCATGATTTATTAAAAGATAGTAAAACAATTAAAAATTTCGATAAAAATATTAAATTTTATAATAATATTGCAGAAAAATCTTCAATTAATGGTCACACATTTGATATTTTTATTGGATGTTATGATCAAATAGGTTTAAATGAAATGGAATGTTTAGTTAATAAAACTGGTGGTGTTATAGTTCAAAGTGATAGTTTTACATCAGCAATTTTTAAACAATCATTACAAAAATTATTAACTGTAAATGAATATGGTGAAAGTCAATTTGGTTTGAATTCAACATTAGAAGTTAAATGTTCAAATATTAAAATTAAAGGATTAATTGGTAATGCTACTGCAATTAATATAAATAATAACAGTAATAAAAGTAACAGCAATAATAATAATAAAATTCAATTTTATTCATCTAATTTAAATAAAAATGAATCTAAAAGATACGGATTAACTAATACAAATTGTTGGAAACTTGGATCAATTTCAAATCATTCATCATATGCTTTATTTTTTGAAATGATTGAACATCCAGTTGGAGATTTTTCAATAATTCAATTTATAACAAGTTATCAACATCCAGATGGTACACAAAGAGTTCATGTAACTACATCGCAAAGATTTATAAATCAAGGTAATGATTCAATGGAATCTATTATAAATAATTTTGATCAAGAAGCTGCAACTATTTTAATTGCAAGAGAAGCAATTAATACAGTTTTTAATGATTCAACAATCAATGCATTAACATTAATTAATAAAACATTAATTGATTTTTTAACAGTATTTGCAACCTATAGAATAAATGATGCAACATCAGTTAAAATTCCACCAACTGTTAATTTATTACCACAATTTATTTATCATTTACGTAGATCAAATTTTATTCAAATTTTTAATTCTTCACCTGATGAAACATCATTTTATCGTCATTGCTTTTTTACAGAAGATTGTATTAATTCATTAATTATGATTCAGCCAACTTTAACATCATATGAATTAGATAAAGAACCTGAGCCTGTTTTGCTTGATTCAACTTCGATAAAACCTAATAGAATTTTATTTTTAGATACATTTTTCCATATTTTAATTTATCATGGTACTTTAATATCAGATTGGCGTAGACAAGGATATCAAGATCAACCAGAATATGAATATTTTAAAGAATTTCTTGAATTGCCAAGACAAGAAGCTGCTGATATTTTAATTGATAGATTCCCATTACCAAGATTTATTGATACAGAAGAAGGTGGATCACAAGCTAGATTTTTAATGTCAAAATTAAATCCAACTACAAGTTATAATTCATCAAATTCTTTACAACATTTAGCTGAATTCGGCCAAAGTGATGGAATTGGAGGTGCAATTATAATGACGGATGATATTAGTTTACAGACTTTTATGCAGTTTGTCAATGAGGCCATTGTTAAACCAAGCTAAGGTATATTATAATAAATATAATAAATATAATAAATATAATAAATATAATAAATATAGTATATAAATTTATATCGTATCATATCATACAATAATATATAGGCATGTAATAATATAATAAAAAAACCTGACAAGCAGAGCTTCTTTAAAATTAACTTAAATAGAGAATCCTCAAAAATTATGAGACCCAGTGAACCATTTAATGGATACTGACAAACATGGGAGCAGCAGGTATGTGCAATGCAAACCGGCCATGTCCGGACACTAAGGATTTAATGATCTCCCGTGTCGACTCCAGGTAAGTATGAGGAAGGAAGGAAGTCAAAAGAGAAACGGGAACAACAAAAGAAGGAAAAGAAAAAGTTACAGAGGGCGGATTGCGCCCTTTTTATAGTTTTCTGTGAAAACGTGGGAAAAACGCTCTGCACACATATCACAAAAATAAAATAAAATAAATTGAAATAAAATTGACTTGAAAATAGCTGAGCATTTTGCGTACTAACTCAAATTGTTTATGTTTTCTATGTAATTGGTGGTTTATTTGCTTGATCAATTTAAGGTATTATATATACATTTGACAAACAGAAATGGCACCATCATACAAGGAGGACACATATTTAATAATCCAACCAGGATCTTTACACACTTTGGTAAAACTTGGATTGGATGATCCATTAGGATTACCATCACACTCAATTCCAACAAAAGTATTTAAAAAGACCAAACAAGAAAATGATGATAATGAATCAACTACTCTTTATTCAATGAATCAACTTGAAAGATATGAAGAAGTATTACCAATAGTTGCAGGTCAAATTAAAGATGTTAAAGGTTTGCAATTCTTAATTAAATCAATTATTACCTCATTATTAACTAAGCCTGAATCTAATGAAAATAATGATAGTATTGAAATACCACCATCAGTTGAATCAATTAATTTATTATTAGTTCAAACATCTACAAAATGGAATCCATTTTCAGTTGAATCAATAATTAATTATTTATTTGAATCTTTAAAATTAAATAGTATAAGTTTAGTACCAATTGAATTATGTTCAATGTTTGCTTATGGTTCAATTGCAAATGCATTAGTTATTGATATTGGTTTTGAAAAAAGTGAAATTTTACCAATAATTGATTATCAATTATATTCACCATCTAAAAAATATATTAATAAAGGTGGTAATTCAATTAATTTATCATTATCTAAATTATTACCAAAATTTTCAAGTAATCAAATTGAAATTTTGAAAAAATCTTCAATATTTGAATGTTTAAGTGAAGAAGATGCAAAGAAATCATTTTATGGTATGGAAGGTTTAATTGAAAATTTAGATTCTGTTGATAATGATGATGATGATGATGCAATGGAAGGAAATGATGATGGTATATTAGATATAGCTGCAATTGTTACAAGCGAAAAATCAACACGTGAATTATTAGAGGAAACAAATAAAAAATCAAAGAAAAAAGCTGAAATTAAAGAAAAGAAGAAGAAAAATTCTGAATTAGAATCAAATTCATTTTATGATTCTGATGGTAATTTATTAACAGTTGGTAAAGAAAGATTTCAAGGTTGTAATGATTTAATAGATTCATTAGTTTTTAATATTTATCATTCATTAAATAAGATTCCAGATTTAAAAAAGAGACAAGATTGTTATGACAATATAATTATAACTGGTCAAACAAGCAGAATTAGGGGATTTAAAGAAAAAGTTATATTTCAATTATTTTCAAATTATATAGTTTTAACAGATGATAAATTATTACAACCTCAATCACAATTTAGAAATGATGTTAGACCTGTTGATGATTCAACTATATTTCAAGTACCTAGACATTTAAAATTAGTACCTAAAATTGAATATTTTAGTGAATGGAAGAAAAATGGATTTGAAGATTGTTCATTTCTTGGTGCTCAAATATTATCAAAGCAAGTATTTACTTCAAATAGTGAAATTTGTTTAACGAGAGATAATTATAATGAAAATGGTCCAATAGCAATTTGGAATACTTCTTTATAATATCATAATTATTTTTATAGTTATATAGGAAAAAATTTTGTATACTTATAATGTATTTTACTAATATAAAATAATAATAATAATAAAAATATTGACTGATTGATATATTGATCGATTGATTTTTCTTTAATATATATATTTAGTTTATTTAATACAAAAATAAAATAGTACTATACAAATTTAAATCTAAATTTAAATTTAAAATTAAAATTAAAATTTAATCAGTGTAACAGTAAATAAAAATGGTATTGATGACAATTGCACCAATAATAAAAATAGTAATAATAATGTTTAAAAATAAAGTTCAAAAGCAAAGGAAACATAAATTGTGTTGATAAATAAAAATACAAATAACAAGAAATTACATTAAACTGAGAATATAAATGAATAATCAAAATTTTTATTCACCCCTCAATCTTCTTACTAATCGTATATCCTTTTGCATAATTGTTACTCTTTTAGCATGTAATGCACACAAGTTGGTATCTTCTAATAAATGAACTAAATAAGCTTCACTTGCTTCTTGTAATGCTAAAATTGCAACACTTTGCCAACGATAATCAGCATCCTGTCCAAATTCTTGCATAACAATTTCACGTACTAATCTTGCAAACGGTAATTTTCTAATTAATAAATCTGTACTTTTTTGATATTTTTTAATTTCTCTTAATGCAACTGTTCCACTTTTAAATCTTCTCTTACGTGGTTCAATTGGATCACCAGGTTGATTTTTTGATAATCCCGTTTTTAAATTATCATCCTTTTCACGTACCCATTCACTCTCTTCATCTGATCCATATATATCTCTTTTAACAATACTTATATCATCAGTATCGTTTTTAGAAGCTCTCTTTATACTTTTACTTTTAACCCTAGTTTGAACAGCCTTTGTCTTACGTCTAGCCATGGTAATGTATTATGCTCTTCTATAATGATCAATGAGGAGTTTAAAAAGTAGCAAGACTTCAAATAGATCTAAAGCTTAACATGAATAATCATTAAATAAATCATAATTAAATTGGGATTGTGAAACACCTTCTTTTTCTTGCGCTCTTTTTCTCTTTTCTGCACAACTTTTATTTTCGCCCAAAAAGGAAACTAGTCAACCAGCCATACTAAACACAGATTGCACCTTCACGCGTGTTGGATGTCTGAGTCTGAAAAATTGACAAAACATTTTTTTTATTCAAATATAAAAACTATTATAGAGATAAGTAATGTAATAAAACTATAAAAATAAACAAAGGTAAGTTAAAGTGAAAAAATTAAATAAAATTGGAGTAAAAATTATAGTAAAAAAATAAAAATAAGTAAAAAATTGTAAAATTAATTCAAGAATTAATTTAAAAATAGGAAAATTCAATATTGTAAAACTAGTACAGATGAACCAAATTAAAAATAAAAGAAAGTAGATAATGACAAATAGCAAAAACGAATATAAGATAAATAAGAAAACAACAGAGTAGAAATATTAAGGAAGAAACAATTGATAAAAATTAATTAACAGAAAAAAGAAGATTTGTTGATATCAATAATAATGCAAAGCGAATTCTGAATGAATTGATTCGTTAAATATAAGACAGTCCAATCAATCAATAAATTAAATGAAAGAGAAAAAAAATTAAAAGATATGTAATATGTTAGATTCAAACTATATTTATTCAACTTCAGATCCTTGAGAAAAACCACTAAATACATCATCATCTTCATTTGTTCCTGATTCAGATTGTAAACCTTTAAACTTCTTCTTTGCTTCTTCTGTATCAATAACTTCTGTTTTTTGAATATATTCCTTATTTTCAGTCTTACCTCCTTTAAGGAATCCAAATAATCCTTTACTTGTACTACCAGATTTAATAACTGGAACAGCTCTTGTAATACCAGCACCGCCTGCAGCAGCAGCAGCTGAATATTCTTCAGCAGCAGTAACTTTAGGTGTAGAAACAACAGCAGCAGTTTTAGTAGCAGTGGCTGCAGCAGTTTCAGAGGTAGAAGCTTTAACATTAGATTTCCTGGAACTCTTAGCTGGAACAGCTGCAACAATATAACCTGAAGATTTGTTTTTTAATTTTGGTTTAACAGTTGATGAAGCAGTTACTGTTGTAGCTTTTGCTGGCGTAGTTGTTGCATTAGTCTTAGTAACTGATGTTGCTGGTTTTGTGGAAGATGTTAGACCCTTTTTGATTTCATTTGTATTTTCAACTGTTTCTCTGACTTTAGCATCATCTACAACATCAACCATTGCTGGTTTCTCTTCAGTTGGAACATTGACTAATGGATCACCACCTTCAACAGGACCGGATGCTCTAATTTCTTCCCAAGTTTTCTTTCTGACTAATTTTCTTGGTTCAGCCTTAGTTGTTGGAATACCTGATTCAATTGTGTTTGATTTTTCAACAACTGGTTCTTCAGCAGCTTCTTCAAAAGTTTCTTCAACAGCTTCTGGTTCTGGTTCTTCTTCAACAGGTGGCCAAACTTCTTCTGGAATATCTTCAGGTTCATCTTCAATTTCTGCTGGTTCTTCAATTGGAGAATCATCTAATTCAAATTTAGAATCATTCAAATCATCATCATCGAAATCTTCAGGTTCAATAACTTCTTTACGTAAATGTTCAGGATAAATATCATTGATTTCCTTTTCTTTTTCATGGTGACTTGAAGCCAGGTTTTTAATTTCATCTGCTTTTTCTGAAACTTCTGTATGTAATTCAGCACGCTTCGATTCTAATTCTCCTCTTTCTGTTGTTAAAGATTCAAATTTAGTTTCCTTTTCTTTACCTTCACCATTTAATTTAGTCTCTGCAGCTAACGCATCTGAAGTTGCAGTTGCCTCTTCATTTGAGACATCAGCTATACTTGTTTCTAATTCTTCAATTCTTTGATTTAATATATCAATCTTAGATAAAACTTTATCTAATTCAGATTGAATTGCATCAGTTTTTGATTTTTCATCATTATAAAATGATTCCTTTTCTTCTCTATTTGTTGTTAAATCGCTCAATTTACCAAGTTCAACTTCTAATTCAGCTAATAAAGGTGCAATATCATCATCTCTAGCTTTTTGCATTTCATCAAGTTCATTCTGTCTTTCAGCATCCTTTGCAGCCTTTTCATCATTAAGAACTTTTAATTTTGCAGCTCTTTCATCATCAATAACTTTCTTTTGAGCATTTTCATCTTCGACTTGTTCATTAAATTCATCTTCTTGAGCTGCATAATTATCAGCTAATTCTGATTTAATCTTTTCATGTTCTTCATCATAAGCTTTTTTATCAAGAGCTAATTGATCTCTTCTAGCTTTTGCTTCTTCAGCTCTCTTCTTTTCTAAAGCAATTTGTGCTTGTCTTAATTCTTCTTGATGAGCTGCTTCTCTTTGTCTAATTTTATTTGGTAATTCTTTTCTTTCATAATCAATTTGTCTCATTTCATCAATTCTTTCTTCCATATCAGAAATTGCAGGTTTAACAAGAGTTGAAGCAATTTTTTCAATTTGATTATAATCCATTCTTAAACCACCACCTAAACCAACTGTACCAGGTTGAATTTCTTTTTCTTTTCTCTTTTGTGCATTTTCTTGTGCAATTTGATAAACATTTTCAGTAATTTTAATATTTGAAAACATATTTGCATCTGCAACTTTTTTATCTAATTTACTAATTTCAGTATTAACTTTTTTAGAAGCAATTGCATAAAGACTTGGATCAACTAATGTATTATTTTTAAGAGTTGCCTTTTCAGCAGCTGCATATTCAGTATTTGAAGAAACATCTAATTTTAAAGCGGATGATGCAAAAGTTTTTGGATTAACAATCAAACCTTTATCAGAGGCAGTTTGAATACCCATTGATTTAGTTCTAACTTTATTTAATTCACGATTTGAAGCTTTAATTGCTTGATTATGAATATCTTTAATATAAAGTGAAGAATTATTAAGAGTACTTGTACGACTTGAAACTTTTGAAGAAATTGAAGGTGAAGTTTTAAGACCTGATCTATAATCCATTTCAGGTTCTAATCTTTTATTTAAAGCTTTACTTGCACTTTTAGTTGCAGCTTTTGTTATATTACCAATATTCATTCTTCTTGAACCTTCTGCTGCAATATTTGAAGTTGTTAAACCAGATCTATAATCTTTATTTGAACTTAAACTTTTAGCAGATTTTGAATTTGGAATTGAAGTAAATTGACATAAAGTTGCCTTACCAGATCTGATATCATCAAAATCATAAATATCTTGTAATGCATCTCTAGCAATATTTTTTGAAGATTTTTTTAAAACAGCATTTGCTGCATCATCCTCTAATTGAATATTTGCATTGATATTATTATTACTATTATTATTATTATTAATTGAAGAATCAAATGGAAATTTAAGAGATCTAGCAGAAATAGCAGCATATTCAGCTTCTGGTGCAACATTGGTTCTTTTATAACCATCAACTGAACCCGGTTTTGCAATTAAAGCAGCATGAGCAGCTTCAGAGGATAATTCTTTTGAATAACCATGAATTGATAAATCAGTATTTGCAGCTAAAACTGCAGCAGTATCAGAAGCTGAAGGATCAACACCTAAATTAACCCTTTCAGGATTATTATAAATACCATATTTTAATTTTGCTCTATAGATTGCTTCTTTACTTAAAGGTTTATCATCAGTTTGGTAAACATAATATTTAGAAGATTTACTTGTGAGTGAAGGGACAGATTCAGCATATGAAGTTGACATTTTCAAATTATTAATGTTATTATTGTTATTATTGTTATTAATGTTATTATTGTTATTATTGTAATTAATTAAAGTAGTTTAATTTTTCCCTTTTTTTTTCAAAATTTTCTTTTTTCTTTTTTTTGAATGATTGTTATATGAGAGATAGAAAAGTCAATTGATTAAATAAATAAATTAAATAACTGATTGAATGATTGATTGGATTATTGACTAAATGTACAAAATAAAAAAAGTAAATAAATGACACACACACACACACAAATAAAAAAAAATTAGAATAAAATGTTAAAATAAGATATTGTTCTTTTTCTTTTCTATTATAAGTAATAAATATTAATACAAATGAATAGGAATTTTATTTTAATGTTAATAGCGATTGAAATTATATATATATAATCCAATGAATTTAATTAATAAATTGAATTAAAAGTTAAATGATTATATCCTTTCCCTTAAATATATTTATATTGATGGCAAAAAAAAAATTGTAATAAATTTAAGTAAAAATGAACTTAATAATTCAATTAACTCAATTAAAGGTAAACAAAGTAATTAAATGAAGAAGGTTACAGGAATAAAGAGATAAAGAAACGAATATAATACCGATATGATGATGAAGATGAAGATGAAGGTGGTTTGAGATATATTTACACTATAAATTACTATGACATATAGTAAATATGAGACGAAGACAAATTCTATGCCATAATTAACAATAATTAACAATTAATTGATAACAGAAATTGGTGGCTGAATTGAATTGAGCTGAAATTTAATTATTCTTTTTATTTATTTAATTATTTATTCTATTTATTATATTTATTTATTTTATTTACTTCAATTTCATTATACTGAGCACTGAGGAGCATTTTGAGATTATTATTTGTTTTTCCCATTTAGGTTATCCACCTTCCTAAAAGGGCAGGCGCTGTCCTAATCGGGAAGTCTCCCACTTTTCATTTAATTAATTCAATAATTGTTTTTTTCTGCTTTGTTTATTGTTTGTGAATCGCTTGCCCTTTTCCCTTTTTTGAAAACACCAGTACACCCGGCACACAATCATAAACACGTCGATAGACCACACATAATTTATAATTTATAATTTATAATTTATAATTTATAATTCATAATTTATAAATAAATGACATATAATGAAATATAAAATTGAGAACAATTAATAATTGATAAAATTGCTCCCCTTTTTCAATTTGATGGCTCAGCATTTTTTTTTAACAACTTTACCTTATTTTGGTATATTTATATATATCTTTGTTTAATATCTCTGCAACTGAATAATACTTTGATATCTTTCTCAAAAGATCCACCCCCATTTGAAAAAGATTCTAAATGATGAAAATTAAACCATTAAAATCAAAGAAGCATGATAGTTATTTACCTTCTGTAAAATTATTAAATAAATCTAAGAAAAAACCCGTTTCTTTAATAAATACTTCTTCACCTTGTGCTTCCTCATCTAATCATAATCAAAATTTATATTTATCTTCAACTCCAAAAAAGAAAAGAATAACAAGATCTTCTTCATCTTCTTCAACTTCTTTTTCTTCTCAACCGAGATCATTGAAAACAATTAATCCTTTAAAAGTTTCAAAAAACATAATTTCAAATTTAAAAATTGAAATTAATAATAATATAAATAATAATAATAATAATAATAATAATAATAATAATAATAATAATAATAATAATACTACTACTACTACTACTACTAATACTAAAAATAATAATGATAATACCAACTCTAATAATAATGATAATACCAATATATCAATATCTATCAATAAGAATAATAGTAACGACAACAGCCATAGTAATAATTCCTTTTTTGAAACGAATAAACAATTAGAAAATATTTATGATCCAGAATTATCTTTAATAAATCATATTAGTTATCATGAGTATTTAACAGATAATGAAAATAATGAAAATGCTAATAAAGAAATTCCTGATAAACAAGAAGATCATAATAATTTTGAAAATTTTCAATATAATCATAACTATAATTATAACTTTAATTATATAAATAACTTTTATTTAGAGGAAAACAATAATAATAATAATAATAATAAAAATATGGATTCAATGTATTCACATAACTTTCAAAATGAAACTTTTGATTCAACTAGTATTGAACTAGAATCTAATTTAACTCCAAATTCAAACGATAAATCAAATGAAAATATAAATCCTTTATTTTTTTTTCATAATACACCATCACCAAATAATTTAAATTCAATCAGAATTATAACTTCTTCTAATAGAATAATTAAATTAAGGGATAAAAAAATTTTAAGTGCAATTAATAAAACATTAGATTTAAATAATAATAAAAGTAAAAATTTTAATAATATTAATATTAATAATGTTAATAATAATTATATTCAACATTCTTTTAAAACTTTGAATAATAATCAACAAATTTCAAATCATATCTTATCTTCACCAAGAAAGGAAATCAACGAATCATTAAATAATGCAATATTAGAAAATAATAATAATAATAATAATAATAATAATAATGATAATAATAATAATAATAATAGTAATAATAGTAATAATAACTTACCGATTAGAAATAAATTTTTAAATATTATAAATCATGACAATAGAATATATGAATTACAATGTGAAAATAGCGTTGATGAGAATATAACTGATAATGAAGAAGATAGCAATAAAGAAATATTAATAAATTTTAACCAACAAGAAAAAGAGATACAAAAAGAAAGGGAAAAAGAAAAAGAAAAAGAAAAAGAAAAGAAAAAAATTAATTTAGATCTAAATAATAAAATAAATGAATCCAAAAATATTATACATTTCAAAAGTATTTTAAATAAAGATAATATAAATATAATTAATGATATTAATAATATTAATAATAACAAAATTGGAAATATCATGATTAATAATAATTTTCAATCACATTCAACAACAAATTTAAAATCTTTTAAATACATAAACCTAAATGATATTGACAAGGAGGCCAGAAGAAATGATTTAAACAATAAAACAAAGCAAGAAAGAAATTCCAAAAGAGGTAGAAAACCTAAAAATCATTTAATTGAAGGAATTATCAATAATGATAAAAATTTGAATCAAATTTCAAATATAATAACTACATCAAATGGACCTATCTTATTTATGAATAAATTAGAATCAGAAGATCAAATTCAAATTGCGAATAAAATAGCAAAAAGCAATGAATCTACAATTGAATTTGAAAATCAAAATGATAAAGATGTTGTAATGCAAATTTTTCGTGAATCAATGAAACAAAATAAAGAACCAATAAATAAATCAAAATCAAAATATAAATTGAATGCATCTTCTTTACCAAAAGTTACAAAAGTTAAAGTTAAAATTCCAAAATTATCACACAATGGATCCAATCAAAATGATAACAATTACGAAGAAAAGAATATTTATAAATGTGCAGATTGTGATAAAGTTTTCAAACAAAGATCACAATGGAAACGTCATGTTGATTGTATTCATTTAAAGATAGCAAGATTTATATGTATTAAATGTAATAAACCATTTAAACGATCCGATCATCTTAAAAATCACATCAGAAGAATACATGGAGCATGAATATATCATGACTTTATATCTGTCTTGATCTGATAAGAATGCATCTTTTTATATATATATATATATATCAAATGTCAAAGTAATAGCTATTTATTAATTGTCAATTTATCAGCTTTGAATCTATTTGATTTTTTCAAGGCTAAGTTTATTTTGTTAGCGCATTTTTTTTTGGCGTCTGTGGATTTTTTCTTGCATTTTTTTCTTTCTTTCTTTTTTTTACTGTGTGAATTATAAATTGTTATAATGTTTAGGGAATTTGTAGGTTCTATTTTTTTTTTGCCATCAACAACAACAACGACAACAACACTTTTCTTTTCGATTTAAGTTGTTTTTTCTTTACTTAAGTTTATATATTTGAATTATTCTGATAACTAAGAAAAATGACAGAAATAATGATAATGATATGATTATCATTATCCAGCTTTATACTAACATTTCCTTTCTTTCTTTTTATATCCCCCTTTTTTTTATTACAGGTCAAATCCCACATTTGGACAGACAAGTTAATATACAAATTTCTTCAAGTTTTACTAGTGATCATAAATCAACTTGTATAAATCAATAGAAACCATTCAGTTCTAGTATATTATTTATAGTTTAAATTCGATTTAATCATAAAATCAACATTGCGACGTACTATTTCACTTGTATTGAACTAATATTTTCCAAGGAAAAGAGCCCCATCAAAACACTATTTATATCACAAAAAAATTATATACAAATTTATATATACTTAGAAACAAATAATTCGATCGAACGATTTATATACATGCATTTATATATTCAGTTGTATTATTTCGTATAGGAAATGATTGATAATTACAAATTTCGGTATTATTATTACTACTACTGTTACCATCACTAATTCTTTATTAATCTATTAAATTATTAATTTCCAATTTAATGCTGAATCCATCAATCTTAGTTACTCATTTATCGTTATTCATTATCTCTATATTACTTCACTTGAGTATATTCGTATAGTTGTCTTCATTTCTTTGCAGATTCATTCATATTTCAATTCGTAAGTATATTAGTATTATTTTTTTTAAAAAGTTTTTACTAACTTCATTATGAAATATATCCCATAGTTTTTATTTCAGTTGTATATTAAATTTTATCTTTTAAACTCGTATTCAATTGCTTTTATATGTTACTAATTTTTTGATTTCTTTTTATTTTATTTATAGTTTCCATATTTACGTAAATTATAGATCACAGACAAATTTCAATATTGTCTTGTTTGGTATGTATGAATTTCTTATTATTATCATTGGTTTTATCATTATTTCTGTCATATTTTGTTTTATAGTTTTATAATTTTATAATATTATAATATTAATATAGTTTATTAAGTATTACAATTTTTAAAATAGTATGCGCTAAATATAATTTTAGTATGATATATGAGTCAACATGTTTTTTTCACTTTTTAATTGATATAAATTACCCAGATAAAAACATCTTTGCTTAGCACCGGATATTGACTGTATCCTTTCAGATGATTTCAAAAAACAACTATCATTATAATATCAAACATATAATATTGTTTCTAATACTCATAAGATCAATTCAATTCATAATTGTATCTCTAACACCTTTCCAATTTGATACATCATCTTCAATTTTAATAGATAGATACAAATCAAATAATCCAAAATATCCTCAATTCTTAATAACATGTCTAAATAACTTAATATCTTGGGACTCTGTTTACTTTTTAAAATTATCAATTGAGAAAATAACATTTGAACATGAATGGGTATTCGGTCCTTTATGGTGGAGACTTATGAATTTTCTAATAAATCAACCATTTTTAAAACAATTTGATGTCGATATTTACGATGTTTTAATTTTATTTATTATTATTAATACCATATTATTATTATTAACAACTAAAATCTTGTATAATTTAACTTATTTTGTTTGCAATTCCAACTTAAAATATTTACCAAACAATTTTGATATTTACAAATGTTCATATTATTCTTCACTTCTTTTGCTTATCCAACCATCAGGAATTTTCTCGGTAATTTGTTATAGTGAAACTTCAGTCCAATTTTTATGTTATTTGGCATTATATTTATATTTCATTTCAAGATCAAGAGTAATCATTCAAAATAAAATTTTATATTTCCTTTCAGGTACCTTATTCTCAATATCTTTCGGTTTTAGATCTAATGTATTACTGTACGGTTTAATTTATATTTATGATTTAATATTCAATTTTAGGAACTTAGCAGATATCTTTTGTGTTTTGATCACTGGATTACAACTTTTCATCTCATTAATTTATTCTAATGTTATAACGTATCAATTATACTGTCCTGAACGTGGAGAATGGTGCAATAATTCAACAAAATCATTGGTGTTTTATGCACAATCACATTACTGGAATAATGGATTTTTAAAATATTTTACAATTGGAAATTTACCATTATTTTTAATTGCATTACCACAATTTTTGATTATTTTAATATCTATTTGGAATTTACATAATTGGATTACGATCAAACCAATTTTATTAACTTCTTCAGTTTATTTATTTTTACAACTAACCTCAATGCATGTTCAAATAATAAATAGAATAAGTACATTCTTACCAATTCATTTAATATATGTTTCTTATTTACTTACTTTAAATGATAACAAACTGGGTAAACTTATAGTTAGATGGTGGATTGTTTGGATATTGATTCAAACAGCATTATTCTCAGCATTTTTACCACCTGCTTAAATTACAGTTGTAAAATAACATAGACACTTTTATTTAATGTAAATAATCATATAAATATAGATATATATCTATATGTAGATATATAACTAACTGAATAACTAAATAACAAAAATTAATCAATGAATTAACATCCATATATATATAATCTCAAAATCCCAGAAATAAAACCATATATATATATATATATATAAATAAAATTTATAATCAAATCTTATAATTTTCTACCATAACTTGTTGGGAATAAACCAGATACACCATTAATTTCACCTTCAGTCCAACCAGATCCATCATCTTCATTTGTTATAACAACAATATCACCAGCTCTAACACTTAATTCATCATCACCTTGTGCATCATAATCATATAAAATTTTCATCTTTTTAATTAATCTTGCATTTTTACGTGGTGAAACTTTTGGACCTTGTCTTTTTTGCTGTTCTTCAATTTTTATATAACTTGTTGGTACTAAACCTTGATTACCTGAAGAATCAGAAACATAAGTCCAACCTGATCCATCATCAGATTCGACAATTGTAAATGTCTCACCATTTGACATTGATAATTCATCATCTCCATTACTTTGGTAATCATATAATGCAGTTGCAATTTTAGTTGTGATTATATTTGTTGAAGTTGTAGCTGCCGTACTTATTGGAGTTGAAACTGATGTTGAACGTGATCTACCACCATTTGAAAAACTTAATGATGGAACTCTTTGATTTGCAGGTGTATTATAAGCATCAACTAATTTACCTAGTGAACTGAACATTCTCGTTTTCCTATTTGTTGGTTGAATTGTTATATCATTAACAGATTCTGTTAATTGTTGAATCTGTGGTTCATTGTCATCATTATAACCATCATTATTTAAATCTAAATGTTTAAATTTTAAAAATCCAAATTTAGATTTTTTCTCCTTTTGAATTGGCATTGTGATTGTCATATCAATATCACCAGTTGCAGCTTGAATTGTTTCAATTTCAACTTCTGCCATAACTCTTTTAGTATCATCATTTGTAAATTTTTGTAAATTTTGAATTGATTTAACTAATAAATCTTCAAAATTTTGATAATCTTCAGGTGATTTAATTTGAACTTCATTAAATGTATCACCAACTAATTTATTTCTTTGAACTAATAATTCTTCAACAGATTGTTTTTCATCATTACAAATTGTTGTATAATTTTCGTAAATTGAACATGAATTATTTAATTTAATTTTCAAATTTGTTAAAGTTGAATCATTAACAATCATTTTTTCATCATCATGCCAAATTTGTGATGGTATATAATTAAAATCAACTGGTTCACTCCAATTTGCCATATTATGTTTAACATACATTGCAGTATCTAATTTTGGTAAATTTTGTTTAATAACAATATCAATTGAATCAATAAATTTATTAATTTTAGTATTTGAATCTCTCTCTAATATTGAACTTGATAACCAAATACTATTTACTTTACTAACTTTTGCCTCATTTAAATCTTGTAAACCATCTAATAATTCAGGAGTATCTTGATAATAATATTTATCTTTTAATCTATTACAAACACTAATTGTAATTAAATAATCATTTTTAGCAATATTCATTTCAGCTTCTCTTTTTGCTAATTTTTCTTGTGCTCTTTCAGATTGATTCTTCAAAGCTTTTGAACGTTGACTTTCCATTGCTTCACATGAATTATCATAATTTTTTTTCTTAACTGACATTTCATTATAATTTTTATCTCTAATTGAAGTTAATTCATCATCAAAACTTTTCCATCTATCTCTAATCGCACTATATTTATTTTGTAATTTATTTAAACTTGCTGCAACATTAACTTCAAAATTATTTGCTAAAGTTCTCTTCTCTTTTGAAATATTCTCTGTTTGAATTAAAACTTCTTTCCAAGCAACAACACTTGCACATTCTAATGAACCAGGTGTAATTGAAGGTTCTTCACCGACACTTAAAGTTGGACTTAATTTCGAAACTTTTTGAAATGATTCTGATGTTAATTTTTGTAATTTATCAGCATATTCACGTTCAATTAATGCACGTTGTCTATAAAATGATTCCATTTCACCAATAAATCCGATATTTGCTTTAACCCATTTATCAGTTTTTTTGAAACCATCTTTGATTTCATTACCAATACTTATATCCTCCATAATGATTCAAATTCAATTGATTTGATTATATAATAAATTTCAAAGAATCAGTTCATAAAATATTATATAAATGAAACTAATCAGATCCGACACGTAAGAAATTGATTTACAATTATTAATTAATATTGTTAATTGCTAACGAGCGTTATTTTAAATTTAGTTGATTTTCACGTTTCAGGCGCTACAGTTGCCGTATTGGGAGGATTCAAAATTTTTATTTCATGAATAAGAAAAGGAAAGAAACCAGAATGCAATAAGGAAAAATATTAGGTTAAGCTTCTTTAGACACACACATACAGAGGAAGGGAGAACGAGAACAGTCAATTTGATTGATAAATAAGGTTTGAAATATCATGAAAAGAGTCAACGAAGTTTTACTCGATGGTATGTTATCTAACTATACTAAAGTTAAAAATAATATTACTACTTTGCTTGACAGGGGTATGAGCATTGCTCAAATTAGGAGTTTATGTCAAATTGAAAAACCATTTTTATGTGCTGTTTATCGTTTACAAGCAAGTGAGAATGATGAATTTATTGAAAAAATAGTTTCTGATTTCAATTGGACTGAAAAGGAACATTATGAAAAATATATTAATTTATTTGATTTTCTTGAGAAACATTTATTAGAGAATACTCAAAACGAGGAAATAAGTTTGAAAGAAAGAGAAGTAAATGGAGAAGAACGGAAAGGAGAAGAACCAAATGGAGAGGAACCAAAGGGAGGGGAACGAAAAGGAGAGGAAAAATTTGATGAAGAGAAGGTAGATAATCAAGTTAAAAATAATATAATTCATGAAATCGAAGAAGAAGAAACTACAGAAGAAGAAGTAATGGAACATGATATAAAAGATAAATTTAATAAGGAAGAAGAAAAACAATCTTTGCAAACACCTTTACAAACAAAGAAAGAGAAGGAAAATTCAACAAAGGAAACTGTTTCAAAAGAATTCGATAATGAGCATATTAAAGATGAAATAAAAAATGAGAAGAACGACTTGAATAATGAGAATATTAAAAGTACAAAGAACGATTTAAATGAAGAAAACACAGGAAATGTAAAACAGGAAAAAATAATCGAGATAGGACAGAAAGCAAAGGAAGAAAGTGAAACCAATAAGGCAGAACAGTTAGAAAGTGTTATATCTAAAAAACGTGTTAGATTCAATGAAAGTATTGATGAATCAACCGAAAAAACAAGTAATAATCAAACTATAGAAAGTAATATACCGAAAGAAGTATTTGAAGTAGAATCAGATGAATTATCCGAGGAAGAAGAAGACGAAGAGATTGGAAATACAAGAGCTATCAAACGTGTTAAACTTAACGAAACTAACAGTAACAATAAAGAATATAAAAATGAAGATAAAGATGAAGATAACGATGAAGATAAAGATGAAGATAAAGATGAAGATAAAGATGAAGATAAAGCCGAAAATACAGCTGAAGATGTTGAAGAAGAAGACGAAGATGAAGATGATGAGGATGAATATGAAGAAGAAGAAGAAGAAGAAGAAGAAGAAGGAGAAGAAGGAGAAGAAGGAGAAGAAGAAGAAGAAGAAGAAGAAGAAGAAGAAGAAGAAGAAGAAAATAATAATAATAATCAACTCAAAAATAATAATATTCAGATAAACAATAGGAAAAAAGATGATGGTAGTTTATTATCTAAAAGAATTAATGAACTTGTTAGAGAAATTCGAGTAAAAATACATTTATATCTAAATCTTATTATTGGACTAGAAACTCATAAGATCGATACAATTAATCGTTTATATATGAAAAAAGAGATGATGACTACATTAAAGTTAATGGAAGCTTATAGTAAAACATCAATGGAGAAAAAAATAAACGAAACCAAAAGGTTAGAAATGCTTTCTTTACTCAACTGTGATAATGAAAAATTGAGATTTAAAATCTATGAAGTGAAATCAATTATGAATAATTTCAAAACCCGAAAAGGTCAGAATGAACATGAAAAGCATAAAATGTTATCTGCAACAGAAAGTGAAGAAATTAAAGAAGGGGAAGAAGGAGAAAAAACTAATGGGGAGTTAGTTCCCTTTAATTTCGTGGGGAATTCAGTTAGCTTTGATGAAATTCAAAGCGAACTCGCCGACAAAATCCAAGCAATTCAAAATATCGTCGGTGCAAGTTTAGAAGATCCCAGCAGCATTGATAAATCATCCCTTGAAATGATTGTCTCAACAAGTGAAAAACTTTCCCAGGAATGCGAACAATTTTTAAGCACTATTTTAAAATCAGCCACTGATTTATGTGAGGCCGCCGCCGACGCGTCGGCCGCCGCTAAAATTTGTTTAGAGGAGAAGAGAAAGCCGGTGGAAAAATGAAAAAAATGCATTTTTTACCGACCAAAGAATTTGATTTCCTCCCTTTTTCTTTCTTATTGTTAACAAAAAGAGAAAAAGAGGAGGTAGTGAAAAAAAGGAAGAATTTAATTAAATTTAACTTAATTTTTTTTTTGACATGATTTACTAATTAAAATGTTGATTTTTTTTTAGTATTTTTTAGTATTTTCTAGCATTTAATAATTCACTTTCTTTTACTTTTCTCTTCTTTCTCTTCTGTTTCCGATTATCATTTCCTTTAATTCCATTTCAACACTCAATTTCAATAAAAATGTCAGCAGCAGGTGCAGCTCGTGCAAATATTTTCAAAAGATTTTGGAATTCTGAAACAGGCCCAAAGACAATTCATTTTTGGGCTCCATTTATGAAATGGGCCCTTGTTATCGCCGGTGCAAATGAAATGAATAGACCAGTTGAAAAAGTTTCAGCAACACAACAGTTATCACTTTTCGCAACAGGTGCAATTTGGACAAGATGGTCAATGGTTATTAAACCAAAAAATATGCTTCTTGCTTCCGTTAATTTCTTTTTAGCTGCTGTTTCTCTCGTTCAAATTGGTAGAATTTATAATTGGAGGGTAAATACTTTAGGTGATACTTCAATTGATGCTATTAGATATATGTTAGATATGGATTCAAAACCAAAAGAAATTTTAGCAGAATCTTCCGCTACTGCTAATACCTCTGCATCTTCAAAATAAACTTGCAATCAATATATTTATATATCTTATCTCTATATAAACATGCGTTACGAATATATATTTTCTATTTATAATTACCTTTTTTTACTAATATACTATGTCGGATACTATACATTTAAACGGTTCATAATATATATATAATTATACACATTAATTTGTCTTTTTAACTTCGGCAACCTGATTTGCCATTAGTGTCTCTTGTTTTATTATATTATCTAATTCATGTATTATATTGGAACTTTTAGGATTTAATCTCTCAAGTCTTTTAATGATATCATCATCTGCAAATTCAACTTCCTTGATTTTATTAACTTTATTGGATGAATCAGTTCCATTTTGATTAGCATTTTCTTCATCTATATCCATATTTCCTTCTAAACCATTAACATTCTCATCATCACCATCTTCATTTTCATCTTCTTCATTATCTGCATTTTCTCTATCTTCCCCTTCTTCATCTTCTTCATCATCCTCATCATCTTCATCCTCCTCCTCCTCCTCATCATCATCATCATCATCATCATCATCCTCATCAGATCTTAAACCTGCTGTAATACCTTTAGTAAAAACAGTTCTATTCATAAGATCATGAACTTTATCTCTACTTATTGGAACCCCTTCTCTAATACATGATAATTTATATTTCATAATTGATTTGATTTTTGACATTACTAACCAATTTAACCAACCACTACCTTTATGACAAACAGGTTCTAATTCACAATTATCAATTATCTTTTTAATATCTTTATCCATTATATCACCAATTTGAAATGATAATGAATTACATGGATTACTACCATCAAAAAATAATTGTCTAGGAATTTTACCAATACCTAATTTATTAATTTCACTATCTTTATTACTAAATTCATCAATATATTCATATAATGATGGTGGTATAATATAAACATCACCATCATTTTCAAGTGATTTTTCAATCTCTGCATCATAATTAACTTTATTAATACCTCTAAATGCTTCAATTTGAAATCCCATCGCTTTGGGATCTTTTCTTGGATCATATCCTAATTTAATAAATGAATGTCTCCATGGTCCTTTTTTAAATGTATATGTTACAAAAGGTAATGCAAATCTTAATTGTGATCTTAAAGGTTTTGGTAATAACCAATGAATATGTTTTCGAATCCAAATTGGTTTTAATTCAAATAATTTCTTAAGAATTTTCACACATTCAATTAAATGATATGAAACTGATTCATTTATAATTCTATCAGGAAATTTACTCTCTTTCATTTTAATAATTTCATTTTGAGCTTTTTCATATTCAATATCTAATTTAGGATCATATTTCGTTGGTACAGGATCATCCCATTTAATTTGAATAGAATATAATTTTACAGATTTATTTAACCATTCACCTTGCTCATCAAGTAATAAATTACCAAAATATTTATAATTATGTGATAAATTTTCTCTTGAATATCTAACTAATGATGGTAAATCTAAATCCCCATCTTTAAATTCTTGAATTTCATCCAATTTGATTTTTAATTCATTTGCAAATTCATCAATTTTCTCATAATTACCCGATCTAATAGATTCATTAAATTTATTATTAAATTCTGAATTTTTAGTTATTTTTTGAAAATCAGCTAATTCTCTAAATTTATAATTTTGCTTCAAAATACCAAATGGTTCAATCTCATATTTAATACCTTCATTTTCACATTGTTCAATTGATTTTCTTATATCTCTATTATTTAATTTTAATATTCTCTTAGGAATTTTAAATTTAAGTAACACATTGTTGGAATTTTTAATCACTGAAGAATGAATTGGATGTGATAATGGATCTTTTGGCCTTAATCTCAATTCCAATTTCATATCTGGTTCAATAAAGCAACGTTTAAGTTTCTCTTGTCCACCGATCATTTCTATTGCCTTGTTTGTATTTTTAACTTTTAATGGATATTCCACGGACAAGAGACTGGGTACATTCAGATCTAATGCCGGAGCTATTTTCGGATGCAAATATGACTTCTGCGGTTTTTCATGCTTTTGAGTTGATGGTATTTCATTTGTCATTTCCGTTTGTTTATCAACGTTACAGTCAAATAGATCTGAATTGAAATCTAAACAATAATAAACAAACTGTAAGTAAACCTTAAAACGTATTGAAATTAAATAAACGATTTAATTTAATCATCAACTTCTCGCGGCTGTTTTTTTTTCTTGGAAGTTCATGATCTTTTTTTTGTGTTCTTTCCATTCTGCCTCTTGCTCCATGACAAAAATTCTTTGTTTGTTTGCCTGTTTGTTTGTTTGTTTGTTTGTAGATTTTCATACTGGAGAGTATCTTATTGGAATATTCAAATTAGGAATAAGTCATGAGTAGCGAAAGTGAAAATATACGCCGATCCTCAAGATCAAATAAGGGTATACATTCGAAACGACTTGAGACTGAAATAATTGAAGGTGATGAGCCACGTAAAAAGTTAAAAGTTAAAAGTAGTAATAAATCAGCTAAGAGACAGACTCAACCAGCATATGTTAAAATTGAAGGTGAGTCCGTTAGATGTCTGCCTTGCGGTACAACAGATTTAAATTACAATGAAGATGAGGATGATCCAAATGGTATGATGATTGAATGTGATAATTGTCATACTTGGCAACATGTTAAATGTATGTTTGGTAGTAAACTGAAAAAGAATCAAATTCCCGATGATTATAAATGTGATGTTTGTGATCCACTGAATTCAAGATACAATCATTTAAGAAGAAAATTATCATACGCTAGATATTTAAAATTAAGATTAGGTAAGGATGTCACAAATGTTAATAATGATAGCAGTATTATTGATTCAATAAGTAGTGATGACGAAGATGCGTTTGTCGAATCTGGTGCAGTGAATGATGAAGATGATATTGAATATAATGACGCAGAAAATAAATCACTCAAAACAATTAAAACTGATTCAAATGTACTTAGCGATGATAATTTATCAGATGATAACGAAAATAATGATGTAAATAAAGATAAAAATAAAGAAAATATACATAAATCGAATAAGAAGAAAGTGAGTAAGAGGAAGATTAAGTCACCAGAGATCGAGAAAGATGATAAAAGTAAAGCAAATAATACATATACTTATGACAGTATACGTTCCAGAATTGTTAAAAATTTAGAATTAAAGCTTGTTGAGTTATTACCAAAGACTAATAATGAATCAATTTTAAAAGGTAAAACAATTGGAGAATTAGCTAAAGATTGGGCTGTTAAATTGGAGAAGGAAATCCATGAAATGTTTCCAAATTATCAAGTAGATCATTTGAAATATACGGAAAAGGCTAGAAGTTTATTAACAAATTTGAAAATCTCAAGATTAGTTGATAGAGTTATTAAAGGTGAATTTACAATTGAACAATTACCAAAACTTACAACTGAAGAGATGCGTACACCTGAGGAGAAGAAAAAAGCTGAAGAATTTATGCAAAAAGCTCTTGATCAAGTTGTTATTAAGAATGATGTAAGTAATTTACCAAAGACGAGACTAACACATAGAGGAGAAGAAATTATTGGTGATACCGACTATCAATTTGATATTAATGATAGAAGGATAAATGAAGTTGAGAAAATAAAAGAAAAGAAAAGAGAAGAGGAAACAAATAATAAGAAGAATAATGAAAGTGATGAAGTCAAAGATACCAAAGATGAGGATATTAATTTTCATGGAAATATAGGGAATAATTTGAACAATAGTGACAATCATAATGAAGTTTTTAATAACCAATCCGATGATGATAACAAGTTAGCAGATACTTTAGATAATAAAGAAATATTAGATGATGATGAATTTGATAATATTTTAAATGACAATCTAAAAGATGAAGAAAAGAAAGATATTCAAAAAGAGAAGAGTGAGAAGATAGAGACGAAACCAACAGAGGCAGCCGAAAGAGTAGTTGAGGAAAAGAAGAGGGAATATACTAAACTAGATTTATGGAGTGGTAAAATTGGATCACCTGAATTATCATTTAATTGTAAAATTGATTTTATTGCATCAACAAGTAAATCTTCTAAAATATTAGAAAATGCATCTAGAATGATCAATGAGAATGCCATTGCAAATAATAATGAATATATCAATAAAGGTCGATTAAAATCCCGTGTTGCTGATGAGTATTTAGATAAGATAACTGTATCAAGAGATTTATATTTATTTAATGTTAAACCAATTAATTTAGATGATGAAGAAAATCAGAATAAATTTATTAAATTATGGACATATTATCACAGTTTATCAAGATACGCAGTTATAAAGAATTCATTAAGTTATATAAAAGATATTTATTTACTTGCACTTTCAAGAGAGAAGATAATTGATGGTGAAGAAGGGGCAATTACATTAAATAATTTTTCAAGTGATATATTAATGGATCATCTAGATCAAGATGATGAAGAAAGTAAATTATATTTAATTTTTGTTGCACAAAAAAATATGGACAGTATTAGATCAAGTATTCAAAATGTAAAGAAAGTTAATCAAAGTAATAATAAAAAAGAAAGGGAAATGGATGATGATTATGATCCTGCACTTTCTGTGACATTATCAAAACTTACAAATTCTGAGAAAGAGGATAATCAGCAAAGTGCAGATTCAGTATTGAAAAATTTAATGAAAAATCTTGGATAATTAGAAAATAAATATTTATGTAAAATAATGATAATAATAAAAAAAAAATGTATATAGTAGATTAATGATTATGAGTAAAGATCTTCTTTTTATTTCGTTACAAAATATACAAATTAAAATGTTTTATTTATTTTATATTTTTTATATATTACTAAATTAAATAAAGAATTATAATTATTTTTAATTTAATTAATTAATTAACTTATTTATTTAAGCTTTAGCCAAAGCTTTTTTAACAGAGAAGTTTCTTTGTTTCTTTAAGACTAAAACTTGGAATCTTTCGAAATCGGATAATTTTGATCTTCTTTCTCTTTGTGCAATTTTTTTAGCCCAACTGGTCTTTGCCCATTTAGCATCAATTTCAGCTGCAGCCCATTTTTTGTTAACAATACCAGTTCTTGCACCTCTTGGAAGGGTTTCTAAAACAAGTGGAGTTAAAACAACTCTACCTAAACTAATTGATTGTCTTTCAACGGATGGACCATCGATTAAAACCTATAAAAATAATAAAATAAAAATAATAAAGATAAAATGTTAGTATTAATTCAATAAACTTGAAATAGTAAATGATTAATAATAGGATATGATATGATATGATATGATGTAATATAACATGATAATAATAAAAATGATTAACTATTTTCTATCCCTTTTATAATACGGTAATATCTATTGATGAAAGTAAGCTGTACTTTGGTAGTAAAAAAAAATAAACATTCTTTGATTTGAATTACACAGGATGATGGATGAAACTTGTATTTCTATTAATATCTAATTTTTCATAATATTATCTAAACTCTTTTTTAAAATTTCAATAAAGTTTTCATTTTTTTCAATTTCATATCTGATATTATTAAAATATCTTACTTATATATCATTTCAAATTTCATGTCATATTTCAATATTAATCATTTTATAATCTATTTAATAATATTTAACATTATGTTAATTTTTTATTTAAATTATAATACATACTCTCTTTTGATCAATGATTTCAACAATTGAAGCTAATTTGTTTTGGACCAAAACAATTCTACCGACTTGGACTAATCTCCAGTTGGTTGATACGACCTTTGATTCAGAAGACATCTCTTATTTGTTTTGAATAGATTAGTTTCTTTACTTTAAAAGAAGGTTTAAAAGAAAATAATAATAATGATATATAATATGTAAATATAAGAGATATAAAAAAATATATTATAGTGTGTAATACAATAATAGATGTAGAATCTATGAAATTCTCATTTTTCCAAATTTGATAGATAGCGTGTGTAAGTGTTTCATAGTAAATAAAAAAAAAAAGTGTAAGCAGTCACTACAGCCAAATTTTTTTTTCTCACGACTTTTCTTCTATAATACGCAGTATTTTCGTTTTTTGTGACTGCGAAAGTTTCCGTATACTACCATATCAGTATATACAGTAGAATATAGTTTAATTAACTCTGTACGTGAGGTGCGCGGGGGTATCCTCCAGAGGATGTATAGTTTAGAGACACTGTTCTGAACCTCTTTCACAAACACGTGACTGAGCAGGGCTGATCAGATTTTCAATATTTTTTTTTCGACATTTCAGAGAACTCAAATTTGTTTTTACTTGTTTTATTTGTTTTATTTGTTTTATTTGTTTTATTTATTTTACTTGTTTTCTCAGTTCTTTGCCACTTTTGCTATTTTTGCTGATGTCTATATTACACAGAGAGATAGTTATATCCAAGTTGGATTATATGTACAATACACCACAACATAACTACACATCAATTGGGTAGTTGATTGGTTTATATGGTGGATGTAAATTGCTTACTTACTAATTAATTAACTAACTGGTAAATAGTGTATCTAAATGATGATCGTTAATTTGCGTTCGAAGAACAATGAACTTCGAAACACGCCTAGTTTCATTATGGAGTCAATGTATATAATGTGAACAACTGTGTCCTGATTGATATACTAAATTAGTTAGTTAGTTAATTAATTAATTAATTGATTGATTGATTAATTGATTGATTGATTAGTGTAGGAATACTTTGTTAATCGTAGAAATGTAGTGTATGTAATTTTATTATGGGCGATGTTGTTTACGTAATCACAATACAAAATCTTATTGTTTTGATTTCAGTTTTATTTATTTACTATGTGGAATTATCAATATCCAATGTATTATCATTATGATCTGTCTTTAATTGAATAAGTTTTTCATATTAGATTAATCATTAATCAGTTATCACAATCACTATCATGTCCAGGGCATCACAAATCGAACAAGATAATGATAACCAATTCCATTTACTTGCAAATAAAGTTTCAACTTTTAAAAATATTGCAAATGATATAAATTTATACGCTCAAGAAGATAACAATAATTTAAATTCTATAAGTAATCAATTAAATACTTTAAGTGAAAATATTAAATCAACTGCTTCAAAATTAAATCATGTAATGCGTTCAAATCCTAAAATAACTAAAATGGTAGGTATTGGATTTGTTATATTTTTAATTATTTATTATTCTTTAAAATATCTTTTCTAATCATTATCTTAAATTTTCCTTTTTTTTCATATCAAATCAATAATTTATATACAAATATATATTTATATTTATAATTATAATTATACATTTATATAATTTTTAAATTTAATGTCTACCACCAACAACATCTTGACCTAATTTATAATTACCAATTGCTCTACCCCATTGAATTTTTGTTCTATTAATTGGTAATAATCTTCTTAAATTTTTAAATTTTTCTTCATTTAATATATTAACTTTTTGTAAAATTTTAATTTCATAATTTTTCTCAAATTCAATTATTGAATCAATAATTTTATCAGCATTTGAAATTTTACCTAAATTTTCACTAGTATTTGAATTTAATATAACATTACCATCTTCATAATAATGAATTTTAACTTTAATAATACTTGTTAATTCATTATCTTCAATATTCCATTGATAAATTGATAACCATTTACCATTATAATAATTTGAATCATTTAATTTCTCACCAATAATTATAAATGTTAAACCTTTATTACCTTCAAATGGAATTACAATTCCATAACTTGATTGATTATAATGTGATTTAATATAATCATTTAATTGATTTTGAATAAATGAAACTGATGAATAATCAATATTATTTGGTAATTCATTTTCAATATCAATTATTTTATTATTAATAAAATCATAATCAAATAAAATACCTTCTTTAATATCGAAAAATTTAATCCCATTTAAATTATATTTTGAAATAATTGTTAATTTATTATTTGGTAATTTAACTAATTTAATATCCCCACTTTCCTTTTCATTAATTGAAATATCCTTTGTATAATGATCACGTAAAATATTTGAAATTAATTTATCTGAATCTGAATTATTTAATAAAATCTTAATATCTTCAATAATTTTACCGTCATTACCCGGTGGTGCAGTTTCAATTATTTGACGTACAATATTTTCGACTTCTGACATAGTTTATTTTTCAATTGACTTATTTAATTAACTTGAGTAATCAATTAATTAGTTGATTAATTGTTAACCCATTTATAATTATTACCATTAATTATAAACAATTACAAAATATCTATACATAATATATATATATTATTATTATTAACACATAAGCGTAACACCGCGAGTACAACACTATAATTCATCCATCACCTATTGTAATTTGGATTAATACTAGGAACTAAACCACTCGGAGTGACAATCCATTCTTGTAATGGCCTCTTGAATCTATGAACATAGTTTTGACCAACACTTTCAAGATGTGTTAACACTTCTAAACATTGATAATGCTTATCAACAGATTCTCGGCTTTGTGGTTTGTAATTTTTGGTTAAATCTAAAAGTACATATTTACCAACCCATCTTTCATTCTCAATTAATGGTGTCATGCATCTTAATGAATCTCTTAAAATTTTTCGTTGGGCTGGGAATGTATGTGTGTTTATAGAATGTGGTGATGGTTTTTCAATATATTCTTGATATGTTTTAAGTTTATAATCATTCGATGATATTAGATTATTATTATCATTATTATATTCATGATCTTTATCGAGATTATTTACAGCCAACTGTAATAAATTTTCTGTTTTATTAATTTCATTTGATTTTTTATTCTTTATACCAAATTGTTCATTTTCAATATCACTATCACGTTCATCATCTCCTGCATTTATATCTTCAGTTATTACAAATTCATCTTCATCATCATCAATTAATTCATCATCTTCATCATCATCTTCTCCTATATCTTCATCAAAACCGTCATATTGATTATTGTCAACTTCTTCTTCTTCTTCTACTGCATCTTCATCATCATCTTCATCATCTTCATCATCATCTTCGTGATCTTCAATTCCTATTCGGTTATCTATATGTGTATTTGATAATTTATTAGATATTGAATTAATTTTATTATCATCTTTAAATCCTTTTGCTTTTAATTTTTGTTGATAATTAATTCCATTAGGATTGTTATTATTATTACTATTATTATTTCCATTAATTTTAAATAAATTTGATTTTGCTATTGATGATGAAAATGATGATGAATTACTTCTCTTTTTCAAAAAATTTAATAAACCACCACTTTCTGATTTACTATTATAATTATAATTATTATTATTATTATTACTATGATTATAATTACTATGATTAATTTTAATGTTTTTCTTTGATTGTTGTTCAATATTTTCAAGAATGTAATGATGAGGACGTAAATTTAAACCCATTGAAACATTTAAAGATTTATAATGATTTTTAATTCTTCTTCTACGTCTACGTGGGACAGTTCTATAATTTGGCATTTCACGACGAGATAAATCTAATGAATTATCAATACCTAAATTTAATGAATTATACCATTCAATCATTGATTCAGTTGAAGGGAAATCAATTAAAAATTGTTCAGTTTCAAATCTACAACGGAAAACATCAATTTTTTTCTTATAATCAATTGCAAGACCAATCTTACCATATTGTAAACTATAAGATCTAATTATTTTAGTTGAATCTAATGCATTAATTGATTTAAAAAATTTTAATGCTTTTAAATCTGTTTTAGTTGTCATAACTGAACGATAATTATCTTCATTATAATTATAAATTAAATTTGGATCAATTGCACTTGGAGCTTTTAAACCTTTTAATTTTTTTAAATTTAAATGATGATGATGATAAGGATGTAATAAAGAATGAGAATTTGAACTTGAAAATGATGATGAAACATCAAATTTTTTCATTATTGGATCAGTTTCTTTAAATGGACATTGATAAAAATTTAATTGAGTTGAATTTAATTCAACTATATAAGGTTTCCAATGCCTTTGAGTTGCCATTTCAAATGGTGAAATCCATTCCATTTTTCTATATAATATACCTAATTTATAAACAGTTGGTTGATATGATGGTAAAATTTCATTTTTACTTTCAAAATCGGAGAATGAAGGTTGTAAAGTTCTTGGTAATGTTGTAAAATATTCAGGTGGTTCAACTGGGAACGGTTCAATTATACTCAAATAATCATCTTGATTCCCTTCCTTATTATTATTATTATTATTACTATTGCTATTAGTATTAACTTTATTTTTATTAATTTTATTTTTTGTTAAAGATTTTGAACCCATTTTCTTCGATCCCTTTTCATTAGTGGAATCCTTTTTTCTTGATGTAGACATAAATTTTTGAAAAATAAAGTAATGATTGAATATCTATTTATATGGATAAAAATAGAGTATTAAGAATATTTGATAGATTTTAATAATTTTTTCGATTTGCAGATGAAGAACGGGAAAGCAAATAAGCTAGCAAGTGTAATATATAAGTACCAATATCTTGTAAGACAGAGTAGTAAAGAAAGATCAAAGACAATAAAAAAAACGGAAGTGAAACTGAAACTGAAATTCACAATCATCACCAAGTCTCTATCTATCAAATCAACTCCAGCAGTGCAAATTAGTGTGTATCACCGTTTATCGATGTTATTACCACATATTATTCACTAATAACTAATAACAGGGCAATAAAAGAGCGTCGGCGCTCAGCATTTATGAAATGCTCAGCATTTATGAAATGCTCAGCTGAAATGCTCAGCATTTATGAAATGCTCAGCTAAAATAAAAGGATCCCACCCGGCGCAATGGAATCATTTTTCTTTCTTTGCCATTACACATTACACACACTTCATATTGTCCCCTCTGGATTAGGTAATTTAGCCGAAGACACCACACATTCTCTAATTTACACATATGTCTCTTTTTTTTTAATAACCTTTTACTTTATTAGGTTATTCTTTTCCTTAACAAGAGAAGTAAAGAACTATATGATACTAACTAACTAACTAACTAACTAACTAATTAATTAACTGACAGATAGAATAACTAATTCATTAAAGATGAGAACACCAACAAAGAAACCTTTTTCAAATTTAAATCCATCTTTAATACCCAAACCTTCATCATCATCAGAATCAACAAATTTAATAAGTCCAAATAGAAATATTAGATCTCCAAATACAAAATATGGTTCAACAGGTTCTTCACATCAATTAAATGATCAAATACCTTTATCTCCGAAGAAATTATCAAATTTTAGCTTTAATAACAATAATAGTAATAATAATGATAATAATTTAATCGATGAAGAAAGTTGTTGTGATTTAGATGATGATGATCAAGTAGATGATATATCTGTTCAATCATATAATTCATCAGATTCTAATAATAATATTAATAATAATAATAATAATAATACATTAATATCATCATCAAGGAATATACCTCATTTAAGAAATTCTCAAACTTCTTCAACTAGTTTATCAGAAAAATTCGGTTATTATATTCCATGTTATAATTGGTTAAGTGAATATAAATTATCTTATTTAATTTATGATATAATTGCAGGTTTATCACTTGCATCTTATCAAATACCTTTAAGTATGTCATTTGCAACAGCTGTTGCTCATGTACCAACAGCTTCAGGTTTATTAGGTTTATCAATTGGTCCAATTGTTTATATGTTTATGGGTACAGTACCTCAAATGATTGTTGGTCCTGAAGCTGCAGTTTCAATGATAATTGGTCAAAATATTGAAATAATTACAAAACATCATCCAAATGTTGATCCAGTTGATATATTATGTAATTTAACATTCTTATCAGGTATGGTTTTATTAATTTTCGGTATTTTAAGATTTGGTTATCTTGATAATGTATTATGTGGTACTTTATTAAGAGGTTTTATAACAGCAATTGGTTTATCAATGATTTTAAATTCAATTATTTCAATTTTAGGTCTTGAACCTGTATTATCAAATTTACCTTCAAATATTCATGTTCATTCAGCTGTTGAAAAATTCATTTTTTTATTAAATTATTGGGATAAATATCATAAAATGACTTCAATAATTGGTTTTACTTCATTCTTTATTTTATTATTTTTATCAAAAATTAAAAAAATTTTAATTAAAAGAAAATTTAAATCAGCTTCTTTCTTCCCTGAAATTTTAACAGTAATTGTACTTTTTACAATATTTTCTTATATATTTGATTTTGAAAAATTAGGTATTGAAATTGTTGGATTTGTAAGTTTAGATGATTTTAAATTTAGAAATCCTTTAAGTAATTCAAATAGAAAATGGTGGAGTGAATTATTCCCAGTTTCATTTGTTTGTGCTATTCTTGGATTTTTCGAAACTTCAACTGCTGGTAAATCTTTAAGTTCAATGCTTGAAATGCCAGTTTCTTCAAATAGAGAATTAGTTTCATTAGGTGTTGTTGGTACAACAGTTTCATGGTTTGGTGCATTACCTTCATTTGGTGGTTATGCAAGATCAAAATTAAATGCTTTAATTGGTGCAAAAACTCCAGTTTCTGGTTGTGTAATGGGTTTAACAACTTTATTTGTTACATTTAAATTTTTAAATTAT
The DNA here is from genome assembly GCA_030570435.1 of Pichia ethanolica. NCBI lineage: Eukaryota > Fungi > Ascomycota > Pichiomycetes > Pichiales > Pichiaceae > Pichia > Pichia ethanolica. The sequence goes on along the minus strand of JAJLVP010000263.1, from coordinate 44,768 downwards.
GTTTATTATTTACCATTATGTGTTTTAAATTCAGTTATTGCAACTGTTGGTTATAAAATGATTCAAGAATCTCCAAAAGAATTAAAATTTCATTTTAGAACAAAAGGTTGGAATGAAATTATAACATTTTTCGTTACTTTAAGTGCATCTTTATATTATTCAATTGAAGTAGGTGTTTCAATGGGTTGCTTTTATTCTTTAATGAGAGTTTTAAAACATTCAACTCAATCAAGAGTTCAAATTTTAGCTAGAGTTGCAGGTACTGATACTTTTGTTAATCCAGATTTTGATGATTCTCCTTCAAATAATTTCTTTAAATTCCCAAAAAAAATTATAGTTTCTGGTTATAAAGAATTTCGTAGACAATCAATGGCTAATGAAAATCCACTGTCAAATATTTTAAATGAATTCTCAAATAAAAATAATAATAGCAATAATAGTAACATTATTAACAACACTTTTAATAATTCGAGTCAAGCTTCATTAGATAGAGATAAAGATAATAGTACATTTTCAAATAATATTCAAGAATCAAAAAAATTAGATGTTTTCCCTCAACTTGAAGATCGTGAAGGTTGTTTAATCGTTAAAATAGCAGAACCATTAACATTTTTTAATGCAAATGATATGAAAGGTCGTTTAAAACGTATTGAATTATATGGCTCAACTCATGAACATCCAGGTTCAAAGCAAAAAGTTAATAAATCTTTAAGACATGTCGTTTTCGATTTACATGGTATGACAAGTATCGATTCTTCAGCAACTCAAATTTTATATGAGATTATAGATAATTATCAAAGACGTGGAATTAATGTTTTCTTTACTAGAATTTTCAAAAGTAAACATTTAATACAAAGATTAAAAGATTCAGGTATTGAAGATTTATTATCAATAGTTGATGGTGAAGAGTTTGGTATAAGACAAACTATAAGACCTTATTATGATGAAATATTAGATGCATTGAAAGCAATCGATATAATAGATAGTAGTTGTGAATGGGAAACTAGATCTTATTTCTCAAGCTCTGATATCGACTGATTCAATTAATTAAGTATTTATTTCCCTTTCTTCTTCTTCATATCTTACATTATATTCGTTCGTTTGTAACTATATTACAGTAAAAAATTATTACAATATCTATATATCCTCATGTATATATCTTATGTGTATATTAAAAAACGTTTATTCTCTTTTTTGTCTTTTCGAATCTCCACCTTCTTCCTCTGATACATCATTATCACTTAAATCTAATTCTTCACCACTTTCATCATCATCATCATCTTCTTCATCTTCATCATTCTCACCTACACCTGGTGCTGCAAGAACATAATAATCTAATGCTGCTGGAAATATATCTTCTGCTAAAAGAGTTGCTAATTCTTCTCCGTTTCTATATTCTTTACCCGGTTTTCTACCAGTCCATTGCCAAAATGAGAAAAATGAACGCATACCTTGTCTATATTTTCTTTTTTCTTCATTATTTAATGGCCTTTTCTCAGATTTAGCTTTTTCTTTAATTAATACTGGATTTTGATTAGATAACTCACTTGGCCATTCAATATTAACAGGATTGGATTCTAATTTACGTGATCCCGTTGTTGGATCAATTACCCACTCAAAACGTTTCAAAATTTCTTGATCTTTAATTATAGAATCTTTTTGAGAATCTGATTTAAAACTTATAGTAATAGTAAAACCTTTCTTTGGAAGATTAATTGAATCATTATTTTCAGTGTTTGTATCATCATTAAAAACAGTTTCATCCCAAAACTCAACATATAAATCTGAAATTAATTCTAAATATTTCATATCTTCAACACTTATATATTCTTGGAAATCTTCATGTTGTGCTAAAACAATATACCAAAATTTTGGTATTTGATTGAGATATTCACGCCTACGATTATAAATTGGTTTGAATATTTCGTTCTTGTATTGTTCAACTTTTGAATCCGCTTTTTGAATTTCAACTTCAATTTTTTGTAATTTTGCAAATGAATCTTCAACTGTTTTATCAACAGGAACTTCTGCCTTGGGTGCCATAGTTATTTTCTTGTTATATGATGTGGTATATGTAACCAATACAAAAAAAAATAATTAAGAAGACTTTATATAAATGAAGAAAAATTCAAACTGGAAAAAACATGTAGAAATTTTTCCTGCACCCTCACAGTAATTAAATTTACTGTCTATAGTTTCTATTACTTGTCTATTTATGGTATACAGAAAATATAAAAAGGAATACTCTTTAGTTTATTATACATTATCATTGACATCATTTTCACCATCAGTTTCTAATATATATTCAGAAAGGATCTCTTCTTTCGTTGGTCTACAAGGCCAAACAAAATCAGAAACATTTGAAACACCAAGAGTAACCATACAGCCGTAACATAATTTAGCTTGTTTTGTATTTTCTGTATCTATTTTGTTTTGTGAATTATCTTCTCCGACAGAATCTAAGTATCTTTGTAAATTAGCAAACTCTTCTTCAGACTGAGGGGGGACACTTCCAGGAACTGTTATTTGTTCAAGCCAAAGTTTCGGGTCATTATATATTGGTACTTTACAAATTTCACAGTGTTCATTTAATTTATTATTATTCGAAGATGAAAGTTTTGCACCTATTTTAACAACCGTTGAAACAGTTTCAGGATATTCTACTTCAAGTGATGTGAAATATTCAGAAACCATTTCACCGACTGTTTTATTTTTAGTTGAAATATCAGAAGTTGATGTTGATATTTCTAAATTTAGTGATAAATCATTCAATAAACGCAAATTCGAATAAATTTTAATTTCAGAATTTAAAACATCCCTTAATGGATGTATTATTTCAAAATCTTTAATGAAAATGTCTTGAGTTTTCAATGGAATTTCAGAACCACGCCCACGTATAGTATCTGATAAAATATTAATGGCAATTTGAGTCATTGAATCTGATTTAATCAAAATTTTACATTTTAAATCATTAGCAGTTTGAAATACTAAATCATCGTGAATTATATTTGCAAGGTCTTCCCTTGTGGAGTTATCTGAAATTTGTAGATCTAATAATTCTTGATATGAATTTAACTTATTATTATTATTATCAGGTAATATATATGTTTGGAAATTTGGTAAATCTAATCTAAGATTTTCAAATTGGTTCTTCTTGACATAATCATTACAATCTATTTCAACAAATTGAATTCCTAATCTTTGCAATTCCTCTTTTGTATAAAATTCCTCGATTTTAGAGATATCAATTATAGGTAATTTATCAGTGACTATAGCTACAATCAAATCAAAACCTCTTAAGGCCTTGGGACCCTGAAGCAATTGTTCTTGAAGCATAGAAATCAGAATATCTAACAAAACATAAGATTGATGGTCATTTCTCATATCAAATAATATTTTTGGTCTATTAATTTTATCGTTAAATTTAACTTTGAATTTCTCATCTTGCATTTGCTTTCTTTGCTTCCCTCTGATAAAACGTATGAAACAATTTGAACAAAATGTGTCTTTTCTTGATTCAACAGTTGTATTTTCTTTCTTACAACGTTTGCAAACATCTCCGAGAACTGCCATGGTTAATCTGATGATTACTCTTTCTTCAAACCAGTGTTCAAATGACAAAGAGCAATATCAAAAGCAACTGAAACTGAAAATTTTTTTAATCTTAAAATTTGAAATAAAAAATAAAAAAAAAAAGCAAGACGTATCGCACAGCCCGAGTTTCTCACTATATATTTTTTTACTAACAATTAAAAAGTGAGAGAAATTGGCTTGTCTGGATAACAGAGACATGTATTTACACTTTATGAATCACCGTTTTAAATTATCTAATCGAATTAATAGCCCAACTACAATAACAGCATATACAGTGGAATAATGTCCTCCAAGGAAAACAACAATATAGACTCTAATATAACAGGATTAGCACCTTCAATCTCTAAAGAAGATGCCCAATATTTAGACAATAAGACATTGAGAAAATTAGAATCCAGTAAAACTCCAGAAAATACTGAAGATTTCGTTATTAAGAAAGGAGAAACCATTTCAGAAGTCAGATTTTATCCAGACAGACCAACACAAAGATTACATAAGGATAGATTCATAATTAAAGAACCATCAAGATATTATGATCCATGTGCAGAATCTTCAAAGATGGCCGTTAGGTGTATGGAAAACCACGATGAAGATTATAAAGATGTTTGTGCTGAATATTTTCAAGCTTATAGAGAATGTAAAAAGGAATGGATGGAACAAAGAAAAAGAGATAATAGAAATGGTGGTATCTGGTGATTCACATTATTTATATTTTCTTTAAAATTATGAATCTATATATATCCTGTAAATAACATTACTTTTAAACTTAATAATTTATTTTTTTTAATTGACTTATATAAACTATAATATTATAATCATACCTATATTTATATATATATATAATAATATTTATGCAAATTCAAAAGAAAATGAAGTACCATTTCCTTGTTTATTAGATATTCCGTTATTACCTTGTTCCGATCGAAATGTTAAAACTTTGTCATTGTCAATATCAAACCTAAAATTTTCGCCCATTAATGCTAATATATGTTCCCTAATATCGTTATTACATTGATCGTTATTATCCGTCAAACTATATTCTGAGATATAATTATCTTTTTTAAATGTACCCTTTTCATTAGGATTATCCTTTCTTTTCTTTTTCAATGTAGATTTCTTAACTCGTTTTTCAAACTCACTGTATTTACCTTGTTCGTTCTTTTCTTTCCTTTTCTCCATTTTCTCCTTCTGCGCTTTCCTCCTTTTATCAAATCCATTAATAATTGATGGATTAGTCAACATTTGTAAAACTAATAATTTTTTAATTTCATCAATTTCTTCCCTTCTGTTTTTCTTCATCCACTTCTTCAAGTTTTTAGTATATTTTGAATCTTTATTTTTATTTTTATTATCCTTCCCATTTCCATTTCCTTTTTCATTATCATTTTCATTGTCCATTTCCATAAAGAATTTGAAAACTTTGTTAAAAGTTTCAACATCTTCAAACAACTCTCCATTATTTTGTTCTGTACTCCATAAATTAACATCCATGTTACCTGGAATCATATGTAGTTCACCAGTATTTCTATTGATACATAATAAAAGAATCATTTTCAGTCTTGAATTTCCATTTTTATATAAATTTAGACTTGAAACAGGTGACCTTTTGTGTCTATGTTGCTCACTTGACATATTGATATTAAATAATAATCTTGAAACCCTTCTTGATCTATCATTTGTAAAAATTATATTATAAGGATTATCATAATCATCGTCTTCACTACCTTCAGTACTTGAAATATTTGGATCTAAAATTGGATGTGATTCATCAAATCTTTCTTCTGACAATGGCCAAGAATCCAATATTCTAGAATTAATAGAATAATTCGATGGTTCTTCATCACTAAAATTATTATCAGTATTATTATCATCATCATCATCTGTATCATTATTATCATCATTACCAGCCTCATTATTTTCACTATTATCACCATCAGTACTCATTAAGTCATCTTTATCATTACTATAAATATCAATAGTATCTTGAAAATTAAAATAATCATCAATATCATTAATAATATCAGATTCTTCACAAATTGATGGATTTATAAAATTATTTCCTTGATTTAAGTTGATATTGTTATTATTTAAATAATTTTCATTATCACTATCAGAATCATCATCACTACTATATCTTAATAACATATTTCCAAAAATTGGAATTGAAGTATTTGGCATTTCCCTCATTTGACGTTCAAGATGCCTTCTAAAATTATTATTTGATTTTGACATTAATTTATTTGCATAATCATGAAATCTTCTACGATGTTTATAAACTAAATCTGGATAAACTTTATTTAAAGAATTTGAATTTTTATTATCAATTAAATCATGAATATCAATTTCAATTTTTAAGAAAATAAATTTTGAAATCATTAAATTAACACAATCTTTACAAACTAATAAATTTTCAGGATTATTAGTGCATTTATTTAATCTATTAGGTGGAGTTGGTGGTGATGGTGTATTAATAAATTGATTTAAAGGTGGCATTTCAAACCATTTTGATAATAATTTAAAACTATCAAATTTTGATTCATTTGTAACTTGTAATTTATGAAATAAAGAACCATTTGGAAACTTTGGAGATTTAATTGGATTGATAAGTGTTTTATCAAAATTAAAAAATGATTCAATTGTATTACTCTTACTCTTACTATTATTATTATTATTATTATTATTATTGATGTTTTGGTACTTATTATATGAGTCTTTATTGCTAATTATATAACCCATTTTATTCATGCTAAAAGGTTTCCAATCTTTCTTTTTATAAGGTTTTTTCCTTTTATTATCGAAAAGTTTATTAAATTTTTTACTAAATATTAATTTATTTCTTAATAAATTACTGAAAATATTACCTTCAATTAAAAATTTTCTATCCTTTGTAAATCTTAAATCTGATTTTAAAAAATCGACAATTTCACCATTAAAATTTAATTGAATATCACCAAATTCGAATAAACCTGAAACATTTAAATTATTATAATTAACATCAGTAAATTTTAAACAACAATTTAAATTATTCAAAGGGATTGGTAAATTATATATTAAACCAGTTTTTAAAAATGAAGATTTAGAAATTTGTTGTAATTTTGAATTATTTGAATCTAATAGAAATAATAAATTCATATCTTCAAAATAAAATTGATTAAAATTTCTTTTTTTATTAGTTATATCCTCATTCTTATTATTATTATTATTATTATTATTTGATAATAATAATGAATTATTTCGAAGAATTAATAATTCATTCATCATATTAATTAAACCAAATTTTTGCATTGAATTCGGTATGTTATAATTAATTTCATGCTGTGGATGAAATTTAAAAAACGAAAAATTTGAAAAAGAAGAATTTCTTTTCATTGTATAATCATTATTTAAAATACTTGGAATCCAATTAATATTTTGTAAATCTGATAAATTAATTCTATTTAATAAATGTGGTGGAGTAGAAGAATTTGAATTATCAATACTTCTAATATCTTGTGGTGAATTTTCAATTGAATTATTATTTGAAGTATTATTATTGGTATCTCTATTGTAATAAGTTGTATGATCTGTTTCATCATTAAGTATATTATCAAATAATGCCATTGGAGTATTTCGAATAGAAAATAAATGATCGTAACTAATTTCATCATCTTTATCATCTTCATTATTATTAGAATGAATACCGGATATATGTACTGATTCATTTGATCCTGGTGGGGTATATGTTCTATTATTATTATTGCTATTTAAATTATCATTATCATTATCACTATCTGTGTCATTACTAACACCACCATTATTATTATAATTATTATTGCTATTTGATTCTTGATTATATGAGTCCAGCATCGACCTTCTATTGAAAACATTAGCAGTATTATAAAGATTACTATTAAGGTTAATATCCATACCGGTATTTATATTGACTTCCTGGTTATTATTATCATTGTTATTATTGTTATCATTCATATTATTATCGTTATCTTCATCACTTTCAGAGGAAGACCAATCTCTAAAAGTTAAATGTAATTCAGGATGGTCCAATCTACTCATATTTATTAGTAGATATAACTCCGAAGTGAATACTCAGTTGTATAACAGAATATAATTGTTATCTCGTATACTAAAAAAGGCAGTATATAATGTAATAATTATTAAAGAGCCAAAACATGTTATAACCATTTTTCCCCTTTGTTTCCCGTTTATCATAATGGCAGATTTCAAGTCAAATCAGGTTAAATAATTAAAAAAATAAAAAATTGAATAAAGCGAGGGAGGCGAAAAGCGAAAAGGTGCAATTTTAGCTGCAGTTTTAGCTGCAAAAGTATAAAAGGGACAGAGTTCGCCACTTTTGAGCGTTTCAGTTCTGTTTCCCACATCTCTTTTGCCTTCCTGACATGTTTTGGCTTTCTTGGTGTTTTCCTATTATATTGTTATCAGTTATCACTTATCACTTATCAGATAGGGACTTTTATTGTCTTAAATGATAACAATGAAACATACACATCTCTTTCCATTTTTTTTAGGTAATTGGATTTGCTTATTCAGTTATTCTTTCCTTTTCAATTAGTCTCTCTTTGGTTTCATTGCACTCCTTTTTTTTTTGTTTTCATGATTTTTTTTATGGCATGAATTGTTCAACGGTTTTTTTCCTATTTGGGTAATATAGCTATTTTTGTGTTACCAAAATATGAAATTAACAATTAATTTTATTTGATGCTATTTGTTATTATTATCTCCTTTTCTTAGCTCGTCAAACCATGATGATTTTGTTGATGATTAAAGTTTTATATATGTATATATAAGAATCAATAGGATTTTTATGTGTATATATATTTTCTGTTTTTTTTTTTCATCTTTTTGATTGTTGTGATATAACTTATTTTCTTCCTGATTAATTTTGTTGGAATATACATTGTTTTGTTAAGTTCCGAAGAGAACATACGGAATAGCAATATAAATTGTGAAGAGATTATGTCGTGAGATGACCAATTAAAGTGGACTTTGTAATTAATTATATACGTATCCATTCACTTATTCAGTCATTAGCATGTGTTCACCTATATACTTGAGAATGTTGATGAAGTTTGTAGCAATCGGAAAGAATAAAATTATTATTCTGCCTTTGGTATTCTGGATCTTCACTTCCCTGTAATGTATTTAACCTGTTACACAAACCGATTGGTTGGAGTTAACCCAAACCCTGACCAAACAGCCTTCTTAATATTAGCATTAATATCGTGGAAGATAATTACTGTTAATTATTACACAAATTCAACTCATACGAATTGCACATTATAACAACGATACTTCGCTCGTTTCCACTTTTCCAGTTTTCCACATTTTTCTAAAATAGCTTAGTGTATTTCCAATTTGTAAACTTTTCTTTTATAATCACTTTATATTGTTTTTTTTTACTACAAACCTAGGTCTTCCCATTCATTTCATTCCTTAAGTATCCTTTTATTCACAGGATTATCCCAATTAATAGGAATATATTATAATTAAATATAGATATTTATCTATTTATTTATATCATATAATTAATATATTGATTATTCAATTCAATTAATAAATAATATATCATGCCGCTTACTGATGATATAGAAAGTAATCCAGAATTATATGGTTTACGTCGTTCTGGTAGAGTTAGAACTCAAACTGAAATATATAATGAGAGTTACGATGATGGTGATGATGATGAGGATGATGATGATAATATCAAAACTAGGAAGAGAAGACAAAAAAAACGCGTAGGATCAGACGATGATGATGCTGAAGATGAAGACGATGATGAACATGATTATTATGATAAAGATATAGATGATGATGATGAAGATGACAATGAAGATGACGACATTGATGATGATGATGATGAAGATGATGATTTTTATGCTACCAAGAAACAAAAAAAATCAGCAGCTTCTAAGAAAAAGAAGAAATTATCAGCTAAATTAAAGAAATCTAAAAAATCATCATCTTCATCGAAGAAAAGTAAATCCAATAATGATATGTCAAATCAAGCTATTAGATTTTCAAGTCGTAATAATAATAAAGCAATTAATTATAATGTAGATGATGGTAATGATGATGATTTACTTGAAAGTGATACAAATGATTATGATGATAATGATGAATATGGTGATTATGATGAAGAAAATAATTATTATTATGAAGAAAATGAAAATCAAGGACCGACAGTTTCAATTGATCTAATTGTTGATCATCGTGTAATTGGTGATGATTTAAGTTCTGATGAAGATGATGAAATAGAGAATAATGAAATTAAAAAAGAATTAAATGATGATGAAACTAAAGCAAAAGAATTAATTAAAAAGGAAAAATCTGAAAAGAAATTACAATTGAAGGAAATTTATGAACATGGTGATCCAAAGAAAGATTTCGAATATTTAATTAAATGGGTTGATGTTGCTCATATTCATAATACATGGGAAACTTATGATTCTTTAAAAGAAAAAGGTTTAAAAGGTTTTAAAAAATTAGATAATTATATTAATCAATTCATAATTCAAGATCGGGAATATAGAAATGATCCTTTTGTAACTAGAGAAGATATTGAACAATTAGATATTGAAGATGAAAATAGACGTGAAAATTTTAATGAATATAAAAAAGTTGATAGAATTATTGATAGTGAAAGAGTTACACTTGAAAATGATGAATCTGCTTTAAAATATTTTGTAAAATGGAAAAGATTAAATTATGATGAATGTACTTGGGAATTAGCTTCAGAAATTGCTCCAATTGCACCAATTCAAGTTAAAAATTATCAACATAGGAAAAATTCAAAGATTTTACCGGCAAATTCTGCAACTTATGGTTCAAATAGGCCAAAATTTGAAAAATTAACAACTCAACCTTCATTTATTAAAAATGGTGAATTAAGAGATTTTCAATTAACTGGTTTAAATTGGATGGCATTTTTATGGTCAAGAGATGAAAATGGTATTTTAGCTGATGAAATGGGTCTTGGTAAAACTGTTCAAACTGTTTCATTCTTATCTTGGTTAATTTATGCTAGAAGACAAAATGGACCACATTTAGTTGTTGTACCTTTATCAACAGTACCTGCTTGGCAAGAAACTTTTGAAAAATGGTCACCTGATGTCAATGTAATTTATTATATGGGTAATACAAAAGCAAGAAAAACAATTAGAGATTATGAATTTTATATTGATAATAATAAAAAGAAACCAAAATTTAATGTATTACTGACAACATATGAATATATTTTAAAAGATAGATCAGAACTAGGTAGTTTTAAATGGCAATATTTAGCAGTTGATGAAGCTCATAGATTAAAAAATGCAGAAAGTTCATTATATGAATCATTATTTGAATTTAAAATTGCAAATAGATTATTAATTACAGGTACTCCATTACAAAATAATTTAAAAGAATTAGCTGCATTATGTAATTTCTTAATGCCAGGTAAATTCGATATTGATCAAGAAATTGATTTTGATACACCAAATGATGAAGCTGAAGTTTATATTAAAGATTTACAAAATAAAATTAAACCTTATATTTTAAGAAGATTGAAAAAAGATGTTGAAACTTCATTACCTGGTAAAACAGAAAGAATTTTAAGAGTTGAATTATCTGATATTCAAACAGATTATTATAAAAATATATTAACAAAAAATTATACTGCTTTAAATAAAGGTTCGAAAGGTTCACAATTTTCACTTTTAAATATTGTTGCAGAATTGAAAAAAGCATCAAATCATCCATATTTATTTGATGGAGTTGAAGAAAAAGTTTTATCAAATGTTGGATCAAATAGTAGAGAAAATATTTTAAGAGGTTTAATTATGTCATCTGGTAAAATGGTTTTATTAGATCAATTATTAAATAAATTACGTAGAGATGGTCATAGAGTTTTAATTTTTTCTCAAATGGTTAGAATGTTAGATATAATTGGTGATTATTTACAATTAAAAGGTTTGAATTTTCAAAGATTAGATGGTACAATTAATTCTCATAAAAGAAGAATATCAATTGATCATTTTAATGCACCTGAATCTAAAGATTTTGTATTTTTATTATCAACTAGAGCTGGTGGTTTAGGTATTAATTTAATGACAGCAGATACTGTTATTATATTTGATTCTGATTGGAATCCACAAGCTGATTTACAAGCGATGGCTAGAGCACATAGAATTGGGCAAAAAAATCATGTTATGATTTATAGGTTTGTTTCAAAAGATACAATTGAAGAACAAGTTTTAGAAAGGGCTAGAAGGAAAATGATTTTAGAATACGCAATTATTTCATTAGGTATTACGGATAAGAAATCAACTGGTAATACAAAATCTGATCCATCTACTGGTGAATTAAGTGAGATTTTAAAATTTGGTGCAAGTGCAATGTTTCAAAAGAATGATAATCAAAAGAAATTAGAAAATTTTGATTTAGATGCAGTACTTAATCATGCTGAAGATCATATAACTACACCTGAATTAGGAGAATCTAATTTAGGTAGTGAAGAATTTTTAAAACAATTTGAAGTTACTGATTATAAAGCTGATATTGATTGGGATGATATTATTCCAGAAGATGAATTAAAGAAATTAAAGGAAGAGGAAGAAAAAAGAAAAGAGGAAGCATTCCTTAAAGAACAAATTGAGATGTCAAGCAGAAAACGTAAAGCTGCTATTAAAAATGAAAACAATGATGATAATGATAGTAATAATAATAGTGGTAGTAATTATTATGAAGATGATTATAATAATTCAGGATCTGATAGAAAACGTGGTAGGAAATTAGATATGAATAAATTAACGGAGGCCCAAGTTAGAACTATTTATAGAGCAATTTTAAAATTTGGTGATGTTGGAGTTAGAGTTGACGAATTAATTTCTGATGGTACATTACCTAATAAAAATCCAGAAGTTATGAAAAAATGTTATAACGAAATGTATAATAAAGCAAAAGAATTGGTTAATGAAGCTGAAAGTAAAAGAAATAAAGAACTTAAGATATTAGAAGAAAAGGCGAATGAAGAAAAGATTGAAATTTCTAAATTAGTACCAAAAGCTGATGGTAGTTCATATCCTACACCTAATTTACAAGCATTAAATGCTAAAAAGAAGGAGAAAAGAGCTGTTTTATTTGATTATGGTGGATGTAGGAATTTAAATGCTGAAACTATTATATCAAGACCTAATGAATTAGAAATTTTACGTAAATACATACCTAATGATGATATAATGAAATTTAAATTTAGAGTTATACCAAAAGCTGTTCATGGATGGACATGTAATTGGACTCCAGAAGATGATAGACATTTATTAATTGGTATTTATAAATTTGGATATGGATCATGGGTTCAAATCAGGGATGATCCAATTTTAAAATTAGAGAATAAATTATTTTTAGATAATTCACCATCATTGAATTCTAAGAAAGATGATAAAGATAAAAGTAGTAAAAAAATTCCAGGTGCTGTTCATTTAGTTAGAAGAAGTGATTATTTATTAAATTTCTTAAAAGATACAATTAATTACAAAGGTGATATAAGTTCAATGTTATCATCATCTTCAGCATCATCATCAACTTTACCAGGATCAACAACATTAACATCAGGATTATCATCATCATCATCATCATCATCAAATAGTACGAATGGTAAGAAAGTTGTTAGAAAAAGAACTGTTAAGAAATCTATGACACCTGATGTAAGTATCAATAATGAGAATAAAAATATTAAAAATATTAATATTCCTTCAAAACCTGGTTCTGGAAATCATGGAACGACGACTAATAAAAATGGTAATGGTAATAATAATTTATCAGGATCAAAAACGCCATTATCAACATCATCATCATCATTAATATCAAGGGGTGATAAAAATGGTAAAATGAATAAGAATATTAAAATAAAGATGCATCCATTACTTACACCTATTGAAGATCAACTTAAGATTTGGAAAGAAGATTATAAAAGTATGGATAAGACTGTTTGGGCTAATAAATTAAAGACATCATTATTAAATATTGGACGTTATATTGAGAATGCATCAAAAAATAGAGAGAAATTAAATAGAGAATTATGGTTTGAAGCATGTAAATGGTGGCCAAAGAAAGGTGTTAAGCCTGAAGAAATTAGACATGTTTATTTTAAGAAGAGTAAACATGTTAATAAAAGTGGATGATGATTGTGGTTTTATTTAATTGTATTTTTATATCTATTCATATGTAAAAAGGTATTTGATAGTTAATCATATATTTTAATATTAGACTATTTAAATCGACGCGTCGATTTTTTGGGGTCGATCGACCCGATTTTTTTGTTTTTTTTTTTTGTTTTTTTTTTTTTTTTTTTTTTTTTTTTTTTTTTTTTTTTTTTTTTTTTTTTTTTTTTTTATTTTTTTATTTTTTTTTTTTTTTTTTTTTTTTTTTTTTTTTTTTTTTTTTTTTTTTTTT
>JAJLVP010000263.1:0-30628 GCA_030570435.1 Pichia ethanolica | reverse complement strand
CTGTTTCCTTTATTTTCCCTCTCCTTTCACCAGAACGTATTTTTGGTTTTCATCGTCGTCGTATATATTTATCGTCCGGTTCATAATTGACTTTTTTTCTGTATAGTTGGATATCCCATACATATTTGAAAAAAAATCTTAAAACTTAAAAAAAAAACTAAAAAAAATTTAAAAATTTTAGAAAAAAAAATTATAAAAAAAAGAAATATAAATCTACTTTGATTTAATTATTTTAATTACACTTTTTTTTCCTACTAAAAAAACACTTTTATTTTAAACAAATCACAAAGAAAAAAAAACAAACAAAAAAAAAACTTATTAATTAAACATGTCTTCATCTGATGTTAATCAACTTACCGACAATGTCGAAAAATTATCAGTTAATGATAAAACTGATTCAACTCCAGTTACAACTACTGAAGAATCCCCAGCTCCAGAATCTCAACAAAATGAAGTTTTATCTTCATTATATGTTGGTGAACTTGACCCATCTGTAACTGAATCAGAATTATATGAAATTTTCTCTGCAATTGGTCCTGTTTCTTCAATTAGAGTTTGTAGAGATGCAGTTTCAAAACAATCATTAGGTTATGCTTATGTTAATTATCAAAATCATAATGATGGTGAAAAAGCATTAGAAGAATTAAATTATGCTGAAATTAAAGGTAAACCTTGTAGAATTATGTGGTCTCAAAGAGATCCAGCAACTAGAAAAAATGGTGCTGGTAATATTTTTATTAAAAATTTACATCCAGATATTGATAATAAAACTTTACATGATACTTTCTCATCATTTGGTAATATTTTATCATGTAAAATTGCAACTGATGAAAATGGTAATTCAAAAGGTTTCGGTTTTGTTCATTATGATAAAGATGAATCCGCAAAGGAAGCAATTGAAAATGTTAATGGTATGTTATTAAATGATTTAGAAGTTTATGTTGGTCCTCATGTTTTAAAGAAAGATAGAGAATCAAAATGGCAAGAATTAATTGAAAATTATACAAATATTTATGTTAAAAATTTCTCAACTGAATGGTCAAAAGAAGATTTAGAAAAACTTTTCACTCCATTTGGTAAAATTACTTCATTTTATTTAGCAACTGATGAAGCAGGTAATTCAAAAGGTTTTGCATTTATTAATTTTGAAAATCATGAAGAAGCTGCAAAGGCAGTTGAAGCTTTAAATAATACTGAATATGATGGTAAAGTTTTATATGTTGGTAGAGCTCAAAAAAAGAGAGAAAGAGTTGAACAATTAAAACAACAACATGAAGCTGTTAAACAAGAAAAAATTAATAAATATCAAGGTGTTAATTTATTCGTTAAAAACTTAGATGATTCAATTGATGATGAAAAATTAAGAGAAGAATTTGCACCATATGGTAACATTACATCTGTAATTGTTATGAAAGATGAATCTGGTAAATCAAAAGGTTTCGGTTTTGTTTGTTATTCAACTCCTGAAGAAGCAACAAAGGCAATTAATGAAATGCATCAAAGAATTGTTGAATCAAAACCTTTATATGTTGCTTTAGCTCAAAGAAAAGATGTTAGAAGAAATCAACTTTCTCAACAAATTCAAGCTAGAAATCAAATGAGAATGCAACAAGCAGCTGTTCAAAATGGTATGGGTCAATTTGTTGCACCTGTTTTCTATGGTCAAAATTTTATGCCACCAATGTCTGCAGGTGTTAGAGGTGGTCCATTCCCAGGTGCTCCAAACCCAATGATGATGCAACAAGGTGGTCCAAGACCAGGTCAAGGTATGCCAAACTTTAATGTTGGTGCTAATGGTCAACCAGTCTCTGTTTATGTTCAACCTGTTTTCAATGGTTATCAAAATAGACCAAATCAAATTCAACAACAACAACAACAACAACAACAAAGATATTACCAAAATAGACCAAACCAAATTCAACAACAACAACCAAGAAAGGGTAAAGATGAAAATTTAGCTCAAAATATTGCTCATTTACCATATGAACAACAAAAAAATGTTTTAGGTAATGAAATTTACCAAAAGATTGCTGATTCTCATAAAGTTGAAGATCCTAATGCAATTGGTAAAATTACTGGTATGCTTTTAACCATGGAAAACCCACAAATTATTGCTTCATTAGAAAATGACGAATTATTCGATTCACAATTAAATGAAGCTATTAAAGCTTATCAATCTTACAAGAATGATGAAGCTTCTGGTGCTTCTGAAGCAGCTCCAGCTGAATCATCTGAAACTCCAGCTGAATCAAATTAATTTTAATTCAAGGAATTTGATATATATATTCATATTTTTTTTTATTTTAATTGGGGATTAAAATAAAATATTATAATGGATATATATATTTAAACTTTATTTTGGTAATTTACAAATCTCTGTCTTTACCTTAATTTAATAAGTTGTTAATTTTTTTTAACTTTTATCAATTTTATTAGATAATAATCTTTGTGTTTGTTTTCTTTTGTGTTTTATTCTTTTCTTTTTCTATTACTAAGGTAAAGCGGAAGTCTGTTTTGTAAGAAATATATTTCTATATTTCATTTACTTCTCGTATTTATTGCTTAATTTTATAGGATGTCTAGTGTAATTAACTTCATTTTTTATAATAAAAAAAAAGCAAAAAAATTATTTAAAATTTAAAATTCAAACTTTAAAAGTTAGAATTTATTGTACTATACAGATATCTATAAAAAAATATAAAAAAAAAATAACTAATGAGTTTTATCATTTTGATCTAATAAGTTACCAAATTCATCACCCATATCATTATGTAACCACGCTGCTTGATCTGTAATATCTCTCCACAACTCCATATCGTTTGTTGTTGATGATAATTGCGCAAAATCTGGGATATCATCAATTTGATTAAAAATTGATGATAGATTAGGTGGAAATATGCCTGTATTAACTTCTTGTTGCGGTTTTGATCTATCTAACATTGAGTTTAATGAATCCATAAATAAACCTGGCTGGTTCGAATCTGAATTTGAAGTTAAATTAGGAGCACTTGAAAGATCATGATTGTGATTATTCTCGGACTGTAAATGATCATCAGCATGAGCCTGAGTATGTACATGGGTGTGTGGGTGATGATGATGAGGAGGAGGAGGAGGAGGATGGTGAGAATGGTGAGGATGGTGCTGGTGAGGATGGATTGATTCCAAGGATGGTTCAACCACAACTGGATCGTGTTTCAAATCACTGGTGTGGTTTGTAAATTGCTTGTTGAATAAGTTTGGACTTTTGAAAACGACATTTTCCTTAACAGCAGAATCCTTTTGTGATTGATCCGTTTCCAATGGTGTTTGTTGTTGTTGTTGTTGTTGAGATTTTATAGAAGATAGTAAATCATTATTAGCAGCTTTAGAATTGTTAATTGAATCACTAAAGGTATTTTCTTGAGGAGCTTTAAAATCATTTGGTACAGTCATCGTATGACCATATGATTTATCTGAATTCGCTGTTGATACTGGAGCATTCAAATTATCGTTGTGCTTTTTATATAGATTTGACATTGAACCCGTAAAATCTAGAATTGAAATCAATCTTAAAATTTGCTCTCTTCTCAAAGTTGCTGGATGATTACCCAAATTTCTCATCTTGGTGAATAATGTTAAAGCATGATCTAAATGTTCATTTGTTGCATCATAAACTCCAAATGTTGCATTAAATAAAATCAAAGTTGCAGTTGAATTAAATAAATATTCACGATCCATATAACCAAACATGGCAACCATGTTTTCAGGAACTAATGCCCATAATGATCTAATTGTATTAATTGATGCTTGAAAGGATGCATTCAATAATGCTAAAATAATAGAAGAATATCTTGATAAATCTAAATATTTACCCTCTTTTGGATTTGCTGATTTTAAATTTAATAAAACAAAATGAAATAATAATGGTCTAACAGCCAAATTAACACCTTGAAAATATTCTGTCATCATATTAACAATTAATCTGGAAATTGATAATTCATTTTGTGAATAATCACAATTAATATCATTTGGTAATGCCTTTTTCCATTTTAATAATGCAACCACCATTTCATGAACAACTGGTAAAATATTAGATGATGGTTGTCTTGTATAAAGCTTTCTTAAAATATTTGCATTAATTTGAGTTATTCTAACACAATTACTAATAAATTCAGCTTCTGGAAAGATATAATTTTCACAACTTGGATCAGGTTTTGACATATCAAAATCATTTGGTAATTCAGTCGAAATATCTTCATCAGTTAAAGATAATGGTAAACCTGCTTTTGATGCTAACATTCGTTCATACATATAAACAGTCCACCATAATCTTCTTCTATGTTCAAGTTCAAATCTATTTAAAGTATCCTTACCAACATCAACATGTAAACCTAAAAGTAAAGATGCACGTAATGCGATACCAAAATAAAAATATGAAGCAGCTGTACAATCAGCAACTTGAAGATAAAAGGCGTATAAAAGTAATACTTCAATACCACCTTCTCTAATACAATTATCAATTGAGCCACTTGCAAATAAACCAGTAAATAATTCACTTGCTTGATTGAAAAATCCTGAACCTGGTAATTTAATTCCTGAATAGTTTTGTTTACTTCTCTTTCTAGAATGATTAGTAGGATTATTAAGATTTATATTTTCAGGATTAATTCCTTCGAAATTATTTGATTTATCGGTTGATGAAAGAGATACATCAGGATTATCAGTATTAGTAGAAGTTGGAATACTAGAATTTTTTTGACGATTTAATTTTTGCTTTTTACGCCTTGGTTTATCATGTAATTTATAACCATTTAAATAATTAGCAGTTCCTAAATACATTTCACCTGTTGCAAATATTAAAAGTAATTTACAAAACCAAATTGTTTCAAGAGTTGAATCATTTTGTAATGATGTATTTAAAGATTCGATTCCATAATCTAATTTAAAACCATTATTTTTATCATCATTATAAATTCTTCTTAAATTTTCTTTTACTAATCCTTCATTAAAAAAATAAAAGCAACCATCATTATATGAAACAAAAGAATCTACTAATAACATTGCATAACTATAACTTGGTAATGTAAAATTAACATTTATACCTGGGCGTGAATGAGTTTTTCCAAGCATAATTCTATAAGCATCACCTTCTTTTTCTAAAATTGTTTCATTTTCGAAATTTGAATTAACTGAATCTGGAGATTTTGCAGTATTATTTTTTGGTAACATTGGAGCAACTAATCTATCAATTTCTAAACCAAATAATGTCATATTTGAAGATCCTATATACAATCTTTCACCTGTTCTTGAATGAATTAATCTACCATATCTTTCTAAAAATGGAGGTATAACTTCTTGATTTTTTCTTTCTGGTAAATCTGTTGTATTTTTAACTGAATCATTAAAATCTTTCCTTATTTCATCTGATTTATTAGGATAATTGTTTATATTATCATTATTTTCGATTTTATTATTAGTAGCAGTTGAATTATAATTAACTGTTTTATCAAATAATTCTGATGGATCCACCATTTCATTATCTGTTGAATTATCATTAATATTCTTATTATCAATTATTAAATTTGAATTATTGTTATTATTTTCTTTAAGTTTATTTAAAGATCTTAAATTTGCATTTTCAACTTTTAATTTAGATATTTGATTTTGTAATTTATCTAAATATTTAACACTAATTACAACTTTTCTTTCAGCTTCTGAATAAACACAATTATATCCTAAGCTTGCACATCTTGAACAAGTTTCACCCATTCCATCACATTTAATATGTCGTTGCCTACAATTTGTGCATGCAATTATTGTTTTTTTCCTTTTATCATTAGATGTATTTTTACTCTTGTGGTTTTGATTGTCATTGCCTGCAATGGTGTTATCATCCACTTTATTAGGTTCCTCTGACATAACTAATAAAGATCGATGTCAATAAAGAATTGATGCAATTAAGTAATACATGAATTGATCAACCAGTAGTTAGTAATTACAGTAAATTAGTAATAATGTTCAAAATCATGTTAAGAAAGTAAAGGATTACAAAAAATTTTCCTCCGCACTTGAAAACGTTCAAGCTGGTTATCGGTTATTCCCTTTCGAGTCGTTTGGGTTTCAAGTGTTGATTACTGAACAGTTTATCAAGAAATATACATATACTCTTATATATATATATATATATATACATCAAGCTATACAAATTAGTTGTTGAGAGGAGATTATAATTTGGTTTCTTCAAGTTTCTCTGCAACAGCTGCAGCATCGGATGATGTTGTTTGAGGTTCCGGAGTTTTCTCCTTTACCTTTTCACCAGGATATTTTGAACCTCTATTTTTAACTTTCTTTGTTTTCTTCTTTTCAGGTTCAGGTGGTGGATAACCTTGAGCTTCAGCTAATTGGAAATCTTTGTTTGATTTATATTCTTCGATAATTGGAGTTAATAATACATTAATTGCATCAGCAACACCTGATTTTAAATCAACTGGAGATAATTGTTCATTTGCAAAACTATCTTCAAGTTCTTGATATGATTTATATAAGATTGGACCACCATATTTTTCTGGTCTATCAATAAAGAATTCAAAAGTATTATCACCATATTTTAATTCATGAATTGGTCCTAAAACATTTTTAATAAATGCTAATAAACCATTATCTTCAATATTACCTGGTGAACAAAAAGCTTGATTAATTTTCTTTTTAACAACTTTTGGTTCCTCTAATAAATCAATTTTAGAATTTGGATCAGATGCTGACATTTTACCACCTTGCATTAAACCTGGAACCATACGATTCATTAAATGAGCTCTTTTTTTATAACCTAAAGATTGAATATTTTCTTCAGCTAAAACAAAAATTTTTCTTTGATCAACACCACCTAATTGAACATCTGCGTCTAAATATTGTTCATCTAAAACTTGCATTAAAGGATAAATTAAACCAGAAAGTAAAGGATTTGCAACTTGTTTAACAACATCTGCACCAGCTCTTTTTGCATCATTTTGTGATACAATATTTGAT
Source organism: Pichia ethanolica (assembly GCA_030570435.1). Lineage (NCBI taxonomy): Eukaryota > Fungi > Ascomycota > Pichiomycetes > Pichiales > Pichiaceae > Pichia > Pichia ethanolica. The sequence goes on along the minus strand of JAJLVP010000263.1, from coordinate 23,623 downwards.
AATTTAAATAAATCTAAAGTATATTCTGGTGTTAATTGATATGATGAACCAAGTACAAATTTTAATTTATCAACAGGAACATTAATTGATTTTAAAATTGATTTAATAACATATTCATAATATTTTGCTCTATGTTGAACAACTTCTAATGGTGCTTTCATATTATCTAAGAAAGCATGTAAATCAGCAACTAAAACTGTAACTTCAACACCTGCTTTTAAAAGGTGAGCTAATTTAACCATTGGTACAAAATAACCACAATGTGGTTTACCAGTTGGTGCTGTACCCCAATAAACTTTTAATGGTCTTTTCTCAACTTCTAAAATATTTTTGATAATTTGAGGATTAAGAACTTCTTGTAATCCTCTTGTTATAAGTTCAAATTGTTGTTCTGGTGTAAGTTCAGACATGATTTGATATTATCAACTATTGTATGACTTGGAGTGTGGGAGGTGAAAGGAAGATAAAGGGAGAAGACAGAGAGTTTGCTTGTCTTATTGGAAAACTTGACCAGTTTTGCTGAATTTCCATCAAATTTGTCCAGTAATTTTTTCTATCTGTTGAAATTTGTCAAATCAACAAAAAAAACAATCAATTTGAAAATTAAACGCCGATCGACGCGATGCTTTCTCTCTTCTCTCTTTTTCTTTCTTCATGTATTTTTCACTCCTATTTTATTTTATATCTAATATGAACCTTTATTTTACATTAAATTTTGCATTCATCTTTTATTCGGGACATATTTTATTTTGTTTCTCTTTTTATCCCTGGTTCTCAATTAAAATGAAAAGTAGCTCATTTGATATTGATATACAGAATTTAGATCAGGAGTTTTATTTAAGATTTTACTCAGGTGGTTACAAAGACAAAGAATTAGGACATGAATTTTTAGAATTTGATATACGGCATTATCCGGGGGATAATTTTGCAACTTTAAGATATGCAAATCAATCAAACTATAGAGAGGAAGAATTAATTCGTAAACAAGTATGTATATCATTATTAGTATTAGAAACAATTAAAAAAATAGTAAGGGAAAGTGAAATTTTATTAGAATCAGATTCAAATTGGCCTGAACCAACTAGAGAATCAAAGCAAGAGTTAGAAATAAGATCTGGTTCAAATAAGAAATTTTTCAAAACTAAAAATATATCTTCTTTAGTATCTATAAAATCACATGATGACGTATCAGGAATGACAGTATTTTATTATCTTTTACAAGATTTAAAAGCATTCATATTTTCTTTAATATCATTACATTTTAAAATTAATCCAATTCAAAATTAAAAAGGTAGGATCGATCATCTTAATTATTTAATTGTCTGTCTATTTAATTAATCTGTATATATGCTTAGTAAAAAAAAGGAGGGATTGTATGAAAAGAGTACGTATATATAGAAAAAAAAAGAGATAATCACTATATGTATATTTATATATTGTTTAAAATTAGCATTATAATACTCTCCTTGCTTCAGATAATAAACCTCTTGATCCATATAGATTATTTGTACTGTTATTTAGGGTATCATCATGATCATTATGATCATTATTTTCCACATCATTTAATAATTCAGCAGTTGATGTATTAAATGGATCATAATTATCATCATCATCATCATTATTGAAACTATTATTAAAACTATTATTAACAGAATGTGTCATATTATCTAGATGTAGATTTGAACTTGTTTGATTATTAATTAAATTACTTCTTGAATGAGATGTAGAAATTTGATGTAATTCAATATTAAATGGATTGGATTTATCAATTGAATCATTTATATCTGTACTATAATCATAATTACTATTACTATAATTATAATTATTATTAAAATTTAATATTGAATCATTTACTCTTCTCTCATTTTCAATATCAATTATAGCTTGATTATCTTTTAAAAATGATGGTACTTTCCTCCTCTTTGAAAAATTTTCTTCTTGTAATTCTGCCTTTTCTGAATATAAATTAGACACACTTTGAGCTACTAAATTTGCACAATATTTGTTAAATTTCATATGAAATTTTCTTCTCGTTGTTGTAATAACACAAATTGATGAAATTATAACAATTACATTTTTAAATGTAAAACATAACCAAATTATAAATGAGAAAAACATAAATGATAATAAAACTGCTTCTTCTTTATTATTTTCAGCAATTGATGATATAACACCACGTATATCACCACTAGTAAATTTATTTGATACAACATATGCAATTGTTGCACCATTTAAAACTTGTCTTGGAGTATCAGCTAATATCCAACTTACAATATCATAATGATAAGCTGTATAAATTGTTAAACACATCCAATCATGAAAATTTTTAGTTTGAATTTTTTCAAAAACACAAAATCTTTCATAACTTTTCAATGAATCAATTGTTCTTGCACCTGAATGTAAATAAGTACCAACAACTTTTTCTTTCCTTTCAATGAAAATTCCTAAAATCCAAAAAAATATAAAATAAACAAATGAAATTCCAATACATGTAGTAAATATAATTTTATAAGCTAAAATTGGTATATATGTAATTGTATGTCCATCATCCCAATTTTTTAAAGCGTAAATTTGAACTAATGTATAAATATCAGAACCTAAAAATAAAAATTGTAAAACTAAACCAATTAACATAGAAATATAACTTATTATATTTAAAATTGAACAGCTTCTATAATTATGTTCACCAAATATATTATAAAATGTAATCTCTTCAGCTTCATCAAACTCTAGTTTTGCAAATGGTGTATGAGTAGATATATTTTCATCTTTGCTTCCTAATGGTTCTGCAAAATGTCCAATATCTTGCATACCTATATGTTTATTCTTTTCTGAGAATTAGGATACAACAGTGACTGATTTTATCAAGTAAAAGAAAAAATCTAGAAGGAAAACCAATATACCAAAAAAGAAAAAAAAAATATTTTATGTATATATATTTGAAACCGTTTTGCATATAAATTATATAGTATAAAAATAATATTGTCAAACGATATAGAGAGAGACACACACACAGTGAAAGAGGCTCTAAATATAGAAAATACGCGTTTGTTTTAGCCGCAAGAATTCTGAGACATGAATAAAACAGGGGGAGTTTCCTATTTAGGAAGTCTTATTTACATATTTACATACTGATACAAAGTTATATCTCATCTTATCTACGACGAGTTCTTCTGGTGGATACGCCCTGTTCGTTATCATCTGCTGTAGCTTGAGAGTTGCTGTTAGAGGTTGCAGTTGTAGACGTAGCAGTTTCAGAGGTTTCTGGAGTTGGTGATGTCTTGGGGCGTCTACCACGACGTTTTGGAGTTACGGTTGTGGTTGTTGTTGTTGTTGTTGTTGTTGAAGTTGAAGTTGAAGTTGAAGCTGCTTCAATGTCAGATATGGTTGGTGCATTTCCTAGTGAGCTTGATTCATTTACTCCTGTCTTGCTCTTTTTAGGCATAGATGATTCTTCACTGGCACTATCATTTCGACGTTTTCTAGATGATCTCCGTAGTTGAATAGAACTTTCATTAGCATCATCTGTTTCTTCTTCAATTTCCACATATCCTTCTTTCTCTTTATTTGCCTCCGTTTGATCTTTAACAAGTTGTTCATTTTCTTCCCTCTCTTTATCACTCAAACCATCAGTATCACTCTCATTTCTTTTCTTTGAGCGAGTTCTCCTTGAAGTTATTTCTGTATCATTTGCTAATGGTGTCGTTTTCCTCTTTCGTCCACTTCTAGTTGTAGATACATCCATTGAGGTATCATTCTCATTTTCAGTATTATTTAAAGTAGCCCTACCATTTGAACTACTTCTAGTTCTTTTACCAATAGATTCTTTAGTTAGATCAATTTCTGCAATTTCTTCTTCATCTTGATCAGATCTTCTTCTAAGTCGACTACTACGACGTGGAGTAATTTCTTCAGTATTACTAGTGTTGGTAGTATGATTAGTTGTAGCATTCGAAGTAGACTTCTTTCTTCCTCTCTTTTTAGGTGTTGATGAAACAACTTCGGGTTTTTCTTCATTCTCAGTATCAATTACAATAGAACTATTCGCATTATATTCAGAATCTTCAACTTCAGATTTATTGTCATCATCTGGTTTAGCTTTTATAATTGTATGAGATCCTTTTTTTCTAGATTCTTCAATATCATGTGCTTTTTTCTCGTTATTCTGAGTTTCTTGTTCAACATTTATATTAAGTTTTCTTGCTTGTGATCGAGTTAAATGAGCAGGCTCATCATCCTCCCCTTCTTCTCCTAACTCTTCTTCCTCTTCTCTTTCTTTTACTTCTTCTTCTTCTTCTTCCTCTTCTTCTTCTTCTTTTTCTTCGTGTTCTTTATCTTTTTCTTCTTTATTTTCTTTTTCATCTCCATTTTTATTGACTTCTGTTTCTGAGGCGCTATTCTCTTCTTTATTGTCTTCTTTGATTGAATCTCTTAGTTCCTTCTTTTCAATGTTTTCTTCTTTTTCATTTATTGAAGATACAAGGGATTTGTCCTTTTCAGTGATTTCTTCTTCCTTTACTATTACTACTTCTTCCTCGTTTTCTTTTTCTTTTTCTTTTTCTTTTTCTTTTTCCTTTTCCTTTTCTCCTTTGATCTTGTCTTCAACTTTCATTTCTTTTTCGTTTTTCTCCTTTTCTTTAATTTCAAGATCTTCCTTATTTTCTTTGATATTTTTATCTACACTTTCCTTACTTTCATTTATAGATGATGAGCTTATATTATTCTGGCTATTATTTTCTGAAAGTGATTCCTCATTGAAAATTTTGTTTTTATCCTCATCAATGGTAACATGTTTAGTCTGTTTCTTGTCTTTTATCACTTTCTCTTCCTCTGACTCATTTTCATTACTACTTGCTTCTCCATTAATTTCTTCTGCAGATCCAACATCTTTGGAATCCAATTTAGATAATCCATCTAAATCGTAATATTCATTTACTTTGGATTTGATTTTATCTATGGTTAAATTCGAATCTTTATATTTCTTCGTAAGTTCCTTCTCAATAATAGAAAATGCTTGATCCGCTGCATCTCCTAATGGTCTATGGAAACATATTAAATTTAAGAGATATTTCTCCTGCTCTATACTCCATCCTAAATTATCCACACTCATTGTTACTCTCTTATATATAACTGTAATAAAAAAAGGTACTATTACGATAAACACAAATACCTAACAAACATGCAAAAATATGCACTTTAAACAATTTCAGTTGTTTTCTTTTCGTGGCGCTGAAATAAATTTACAGTTAACAAAAAAAATGCAAACAAATTTTAACATACTAAATAATCAAACTTAAGTTATAAAAAGTCGTTCTTTGTCAAGTAATCTACAATGTTGGTAATCATTTCATTCTTATTCTTCCCTATTTTAATTATACCACCTTTGCTGGAAATATAATCACGTAGAATGTCATTTGTACAATTTTTAAGACCAAACTCTTTATAGAAAATCACGGCTTTAACATCAGTTAATTTTCCAATTGATCTATCTTTAGAACCTTTCACTTTTTTAGTGCTTTTTTCAGTTGAAGATTCCTCTGAAATTCTTTTCAATTCATTATAATTAGCAACACGATTATATCTAGTTTTTAAGTCATTAACCAGTTGATTCAATTCTTGATTTTTTTCAATCTTTTCTTTAAAGGTAACTATTTTTTGATACATTTCATCCATTTCAAGTTGTTGATCAGTATATGATGCAATAATATTATCGTTATCATCAACAATCGATTTAGTAATTGGTATTTCTCTTTGTAAAATATGATCCTCCATAACTTTGAATTTCCATGAAAGTGATGGATTTGGTAATGTTGAGAATTGATCAAGTGTTGTGGCTTTAACTAACTCATCTAATTTTTTCGAATCATCAAGTTCTGATAATGAATCTAATTTTTCAACATAATCTGGTGCTTTCCTAACTTCATTACCAAATGGAAATTCGATCACAGCTAATGCTTGTGGATAATTTTCAAATGTTAAACCAGATGTTTTCATAATACTAGTAGGAATTAAATAGTAAAATCTGGGGTATGAAATTTTACGTGTCATCCCCCAACATAATGCCATCATGTTTTTCTTGCAAAGTGATTTATAGATTGCAGCAAATTTAACTAATGAATCATCATTCTCTATGTCATCGTTTGCAATCATAAATAATGATTTACCAATAGTATAAGAGGGGTTAAAATTTTCAAATTTCCGTATACCAACAATATGTAAAATTGGTTTATCAGGTTCTCCAAATTTCATACATTCTTTTTGAATTTGTTCATCTATGCCAATATATTGATGGTCACCAATTTCATAAACTTTTTTAATTTTATCGGGTGTAATTTCAATATTATTACTTGTATGTATAATTTTCCTCTTAACAAAACGTAATCTATTATCATGATTATAAAAATTGACTTTTTTCCATTCAACTTGAGTGAATGGATTTATACCTTTAACATTTATTTTCAAATTACCAAATATTAATGGGCATTGAAATGCCATCCTTTTAACTGTCGCATGTTTAATAAGTTTATCTTCTAATTTATCTAAAGAAATCTCGTTAATTGAAGGTAAATATTTTTTGGATTCTAAATCTGTTGCCAATGGGAAGTCAAACAATTGTTTGAATTCATTTATTTGATTTGATACTAATTTTTTACTATTTAAATTTGAACTATTCAATATAAATGGATAAACAGTAATTTTAAAATCATTCAAATCTCTTAATTTACTGTGAATTTTTTGCTTTATATTTTCATCTCCATTAAATGGAGTTTCACAGTCAGTAAATACAAATATCTTCTTACTAGTATATTCATCAGTTTTATAAGGTAAATTATTAAAATCTAATAAAGATTGTTGTAACATTGTATACAATGAATGACCAAAACTTTCATTGACATTGGTATCTTTTATAGGTAGAAGTTTACCCCATTGCTCTCCTGAATTGAAAGATATATCAATCACTGTTTCTGTTGGTACAGAATTTCTTAGATATCTATCCAAAGTTTTTAACATACCCTGATTAAGATCTTGTAATCTGAAAACTCTATAAATACCTTCAGGTGTTTCATTTTTATTGTTATTCTCTTTTGAACAATTAAAAATATAAAGGCCTAATCCCGTGTTGGGCATGGTTTTGATTAATGTTATTAACAAGTTTAGAAATGTTGTGAAAATAGCAGTTAAATTGTCAGTCATTGAATTTGTTAAATGGACTGCCAATATTATGCCTTCGTGGATTTTGAATTCGTTATATTTATCATCTTCCTCTTCGTTATCGCCAAAAATTTTCTTGTTGTGATCCATTATTCCAGATCTCAGAGATGACAGACCCAGTAGTCCAGAAACACGATAATGATAATGATAATAATACTGATAACATCAAAGAAAAGAGAAAAGATCAACTTCAAATCTATTTTAAACCTGGTGCAGGGATGTGTGTCATTTGAGAATAGAGAACTACATCGTCGCGTCGATTATGAATTAATAATTATTGATCACACATTTTGTTGTTACAGACAATAAATGGATAACATTTAAGATTACTCTTAACTTATTAGATTCTGAACAATTAGAAAAATCTGTGCTAGGGCTACTAAGTAAGAAGTGTTAAGGGAACTGAGAGGTTTTAAAACATGGGTTTAGATACCATCATCACTGAATTTCTTTATCTGATTTTCTTGAATTTTGTTTGAGTGGGGAGAAGGGTTTAGGGGAATGGTAATCGAAATCATGTAATTGAATGGAGTATGAAAATGAATGATATGGCAAAGTGGAGATGTTATCACTGAAAAGATTGGGATATTTCTTGATGTATTTTGTCAGAAGTAATTCATGAATTGAATGGAAAAAAAGTTGTACATTGTGTTGGCGAAAATGATAATTAGCTGAGCCTAAATCTATTTGTTGATTGTCGATGGTGATAAATTGTGAACCGTGAGTTAATCGATAACAAAGTGAATGTAAAAGTGGTTTACCGAAAATTAAACAATTGTCATGGTTGTCTGGTAATATCAAAAATTGTTTAATAAGTGTCAATGAATCGGTAAACTGGATGGTGATATTGGCAACGGTGTCACAAATGTGTGTTTGTCCAAAAGCGGCTTTAACACGATAAGTGTTTGTAGCTACGGTGGTAGAGTTAATGGTTAAGAAGTGGGGTGGTTTGTGGATCAAGGATTGATAAACTAAATTAGTTGTGGCTCCAGTATCAAATAATAAATAACGTTCCAGACTATTAATATTGTTCTCGTTGCCTCCCATTTGCTTGTAATTCATGTAATTGAAATTCAATGAATTGGTCTTCGATATCAGTATCTGGATCATTATTATGAGAATCAGAATCATCAGGGTCATTATTATCTAAAGTGTCAAGTATCGGGTCAGTTGGAGTACAATCAAGGTCTGTTTGAATTTCATTAAATTCCATTAAATGATTGACCTCAAAAGGACAAATTTCATCAAAAACGAATTCAGATTCGTTGTCATAAGTATCAGGGTAAGTAACAACCAAAGCATTAAAACGTTGGTTTCGATGGAATTGTTTCCTTTCATTTCTTCTGGATGTTCTTCTTTTTTAACTGTTTGTAATTCCTGCATGAAAGATAATAATTGATCAATGATTTGATCCTTTTCCATTATGTAGATTTCTTCCTTTGACATTTTAAGCCATTCTTAATAACGCAACGTCGTTGGCATTTATTTTTAATATTTAAATTATATATACTTAATGTATATTATATTAATAGATTATATAGTTGTTAGTTAGTTATATATATATTATAAATAAGATATATATATGTGTGTTGTATCTAATAAGTTAAGACTAATCTTAAATGTTGTCCATTTATTGTCTGTAATAATAAAATGTGTGATCTAATATTATTAATCTATAATCGACGCGACGATGTAGTATATGTCTTATTTCTCTATACCATATGAGTTTTTGCTATACGATATAAACGGTAATACTCGACTTGTTGATATTTATTTTACTAATATTTATTTATCCAACTTCAAAGATCCATTCATGTTTCTGTTTTTTCATGTTGTTATTGCAGATATCAGTTTACTCTATAGCAGAAGGTAGATCATTACTTAGGTAGAAATTATGAGTAAATATTTACAATTGGCTTTACATCCATTAGAGCTCAAAGCTGTGCTTCAATTGTAAGTAATCTTTATCTTTTGACATTATGAAAAAAAAACGGTTGTTGAAAAATTATGTTTTAAGTGAATATGAAGTACTAACAATAATATTATGTTTTTAATCCTTTTAATTTTAATAATTATCTTTTTTTTTTTCCTCATTTCTTGTTTTGACAGAAAGTTTTTCAGAAAATCAATTTATCCACTTATTACAACTTCAGAAACTGAAGAAACATGCTATGATTTATTGAAGAAAACATCAAGATCATTTGTTGCTGTTATTATGGAACTTAATCCTGAATTACGTAGTGCTATAATGATCTTTTATTTAGTTTTAAGGGCATTAGATACAGTTGAAGATGATATGAGTATTGATCCAAAAATTAAAATTCCTTTATTAAGAAGTTTTCATGAAAAGTTACTTTTAAAAAATTGGACTTTTGATGGTAATGCAGAAACTGAAAAGGATAGAATTGTTTTATTAAAGTTCGACAGTGTACTTGCAGAATATGCTAAATTAAAACCTGAATATCAAGATATTATCAAAGATATTACTGAAAAAATGGGTAATGGTATGGCAGATTATATTAATGATGAAGAATTTAATTTAAATGGTGTTAAAACAATCAAAGATTATGATTTATATTGTTATTATGTTGCAGGATTAGTTGGTGTTGGTTTAACTAAATTAGGTGTTGCATCTCAATTTAGTGATCCATATTTATTAGATCATATGGAATTAAGTAAATCAATGGGTTTATTTTTACAAAAAACTAATATTATAAGAGATTATAAAGAAGATCAAGTTGATGGTAGATCATTTTGGCCTGAAGAAATTTGGTCAAAATATGTTAAAAATTTATCAGATTTCACAAAACCTGAAAATGAAGAAAAAGGTCTTTACTGTATTACTGATTTAGTGTTAAATTCAATGAGTCATATTAAAGATGTTTTAGTTTATCTTACAATGGTTTATGATCATTCAACTTTTAATTTTTGTGCAATTCCACAAGTTATGGCAATTGCAACATTAGCTGAAGTTTTCCAAAATAAAAATGTTTTTAAAACTAATGTTAAAATTAGAAAAGGTACAGCTTGTGATTTAATTTTAAGAGCAAGAACTTATGAAGATGTTTTAAAAGTTTTCAGTGATTATTTAAGAATTATTCATCATAAATGTCCAGTTTCCGATCCAAATTATCTTGCAATTGGTATAAAATGTGGTGAATTAGAACAATTCATAGAAGAACTTCATCCAAATCCATCACATTTACCAAAAGGTGTTAAACCAATGCAAACTCCAAATTACTTACGTGCATTAAAGAAGATAAATTCAGATGTTGATATGGCTAGAGTTATTAAAGTTGAATATTGGGGATCAACAATTGTTTTAACATTTGTTGGATTTGCTCTAGTTTCACTTATGTATACTTGTTTGGACGTTGTACGTTATTTTTTATAATCTAACTAAATTTTTATACAAATAATTAATATTACTTTTTGTGTTTTTTTTTTAGTTGCCTGTTTGTATATTCATTATTTACTCATCTATTTATTTACATATCCAATTATTTATTTAATTATTTATTTGTCTATTGTCTTATTCTATATTTTTTTCTGGCATAATTAATAATTTTATTATATTCAAATTCATAAAACTAATAAATCAAATAATTTGATATCATTTTCGTAATTGTAAGGAATAAAACCATGTATTATTTCTATCTCTTTTTTATTACGTTGCAGTTCTGATTCTAAATTATTTGCTATATAATCAAAATTTATTTTGTCTTTGATATCTTCTAATGAACTTATCGAAACTTTATTATTTATAAAAAAGTTTAGTCTATTATCATTTATCTTATCATTAATCCTCGTTAAAAATTCAACAATTTCTGTTGGGATGTCATTAAAGTCTTCGATTATTTCAATTAGTACATAATATAAAGTATCGATTTCCTCTCCATTACAATGACATTTAACTAAATTTAAATAATTTTCTATTGAAATTGATAAATTTAAGCTTTTGAATAATTTCAAAAATTTTAAACTTGTTAATTTGTAAGAATATTTCGAAATTTGATGAAAAACAATATCTCTGTGAAATTCATTTAACAATTGTGAATGTTGCTTTAAGGCATTAATCAAAAATATTGTACTTCCTAAATGAACATTTAAATTATCTATTGAGGATAATAACGAATATATTAGAACTTGCTTATTATAATCTATTGATAGCTCATCAAGTATATCTATCTTTTCTGTAATATTAGTGTAAACATCTAAATCAGGTATTGAAATTAATGGAGTTGGTAGAGTTTTAAAATCCACCTTTTCCAGTGTTTTATCTTCAATTAGTGTATTTAACAATAGCATACACTCTTTAAATTCAAACGTTGATATCCAATTTAAACATATCTTAGTCTTAATATCGATAGAGTTAACAACTGATATAATTTCTAATATTTTCTTGGTATCTTTGAGTTTTATGAATACTTTGGAATAAGATTCCCATGTATCATCAGTTAATTCTATATTATTTTCTACTATATTATCATAAATTCGGACTAATATATTTTCATTTTGTTTAATTAATGCAAAAGCTAATAAATGAGAATAATTGGATTCATTTATTGCTTTTGGATCTACTCTATCTAAAATCTGATTTATAATAATTGTATCATTTCGTTTACTAGCCTCTTTTAAAATTTTAAAAAAATTCAAATTACTAGCTGTTCTATACTTATCTAAGTACTCAAACTTTGATAATTTATCAAATTCTTCTATTGCTAATAAAACAGCCTGTTCATATTGATCATTATTCAGTAATCTTGGTATTTCAAAATAGCTAGAGTTTAATTTAAATTTTTTCAAAAAATCTTTGTATAATTCATTATTTATTTGATCTTTATCTCTTAAGAATATTTGGCCTGCAATTGTTGTAATTGCAAAATTAATTACTTCAGGATCTTCAACTTCGTCTAAAATATTTAATGCTTCGTTAGATTTTTCATTTCTATGACTCTTACGATTTAAAAGAACCAATAATTGATGTGTGATGTCATTTCTAAGTCTAGTTATTCTTGTAATTTCAGCAAGATGGGAACCCATTGGAGTGGGGATTATCAAAGTCTATATATATATATATTTGTAAGTATTAACACAGTATAGCTTCCATGAAATTCATGTCAAGAAAAAGAAGGAGATTAGAAAAATGCTAAGAAAAAATAAATTTCAGTGAGAATTTGATTTTGATATTTCATAATTGAATTGAATTCAATTGGGTCAACTGGTCCCCACTATTTACTATTTACTGCACTACTTTTTCCTCTTCTTCATTGCTATTCTTTACTTTGATAATAAGAGTCAACGGAAAATGAGTGGAAGGTCGTTATTGAGAAGATTTCAACTCGTTAGATATTATTCAGCCCCTGGTGGTAACAACGGAGGAGCTAGTAATATTAAAGTCTTCGATAGACATACAAAATTGTTACAAAAGGAAAGAGCAGCTCATAATCCTGATTCAAAATATGTTGAATATTTACGTGATGAAATTAATCGTCGTACAATCGATAGACTAGCATTTGTTAAAACTGATTTTACTAATGTTTTGGATTTTGGATCCCATTCAGGCAATTTTGAAAGATTATTATGTGATCCTTCAAAAGATGATAAAAATCCACAATGGAAGAAAGATAGGCAAATGATTACTAGCAAAATAAATAAAATTGTAATGGTTGAATCATCCAAATCAATGTTATATAAGGATTTAACATCTGCATTTAATAAAGAATTAAATATTACTAGAATCGTTGCAGATGAAGAAAATTTTGATATACCTGAACTTTCTGAACCGAATCAATATGATTTAATTATTTCAAACTTATCATTACATTGGATTAATGATTTACCAGCAGTTTATAAAAAATTATTCAATTGTTTAAAGCCAGATGGTTGTTTTATGGGATCAATGTTTGGTGGTGATACACTTTTCGAATTAAGAACAAGTTTACAATTAGCTGAAATTGAACGTTATGGTGGTTTATCACCAAGAATTTCACCATTTGTTGAATCATCAGATGTTGGTAATTTAATGCAAAAAGCAGGTTTCCAAATGTTAACTGTTGATGCTGAAGAATTAATTGTGGATTATCCAAATACATTTGCTCTTATGGAAGATTTACAATTAATGGGTGAAAATAATTCTGTTATTATGACACCACCACCATTAACAAAAGATTTATTATTGGCTGTTGAACCAATTTACAGAGAATTACATGGGGATAAAGTAACAGGACATTTACCTGCAACATTTAGATTCGTCTTTATGATCGGTTGGAAACCAGGAAAGTATCTTGCTAAACCTGCAAAAAGAGGTAGTGCAAATGTTAGTTTGAAGGATGCTTTAGATGGTTCTATTACAACAACTACAACATCTTTAATAGAAGACGATGATCCTGTAGATAATAAAAAGAACTGATGATTTGTTTCATGTTTATTTATACTTATGTTTGTTGAAATATATATCCCTATACGTTTGTACTTATATATATATATATATATTATTCTTTTCCTAAATTAATTTTTCTTCTTCTTGTATAAACAGAGATATTTTCGAATTTGATGACCCTAGTTTTTTTATCTTATTATTTATATTATTAGATGATAAATTTCTACCTTTTAAATAAAATGCCAATTTAATGAAAAGATAATTGGTTATTTCACTTTTGTTGAGTTTAAATTTGTTCAAACAATTGAAAATATCCTCATTGTCTTCCGTTTTAAAGTTTAATTTGGAATTAAACATAACACCGATCATTTCACCAATGTATTGATGCATTTTAAATAAACCTTTAAATATATCGTTAATTATAATTTTGATTAAATGGTCTGAATATCTGGTAATTATGGATCGTGTACCATTAATTGTCAGTTTATATTCACCATTAACTGATACTTGTTTCAAAAATAATTTTTTTCTTTCAGTGGAGTTTAATTTTGGAGAAGTCATTTCTTTAGGATTTATTGCCTCACCTTCAGAAATTTTACCGTTGGGATAAATAGTTATTGACACCGGAATATCATTTTGTAATAAGTCAGAGTAAACATTTTGACTTTTAACGATTGATTCGTTTCTTTTTGACCTAGATTTTTTATCAAGGGGTTTTTCTTTTATATTCTGTGATTTTACTTTTGTAATTAATTTTAAATTTGATTGGTTGTTGCTTTTGAAAGCTTGAATTTTAATTGAAATTAATCTCTCAAGTTGTTCGGTTGTGGAATTTTCAACTTCATCTACAGTTAATGGTATAACCATCGTTGATGTAACAGCAACATAGTTTTCGCATTTATATAAACTTTCTAAAAATATGTCAAAGTAATTAATGAAAACATCTGATAAATTCAAAGTAATTGCAATTTTCATTATTTCTTCCCAAAAGGATAATCTTTCACTTAACTGCCACGATAAATAAGGCACTTCAATGATTTTTAGTATATTATAAAAGGGATGTAAATCAGAAATTTCTTTTTCATCAGATTGTACGATTTCACTGAAAAATTTCAAGAAAATGTCATTTTTGGATTTGTCACCAATGATACAAGCATTAATTAATTTGAACTTATCCTCATTAACTAATAAGTTATAGTATAATTTTAATGAAGATTTAAAAATAGATAATAGAACTAAATTTTGATTAGATAAACATTCAATTAATCCCTTTATAATTGAATTATTTAGTTTGTAAGAATCAAAGATTTTAGTAAAAAATGAAATTATATCATTATCATCAAACCTAAACATATCTAAAATCATCAAATCCCTATCATCAAGTTGTTTGTAATTATATATATATAGAATATATAAATACATTCTTATTTGTTTCTTTGAACAATTTGGATAAATTGGTATGACCTCATATCTTAATTCATCTGATACAATTTTCTTCTGGATTATTGATGTGATATAAAATTTTAAATAGCTATCAAGCTCATTTGAGTTTTCAATTTCTTTTAATAAAAGTTTCTTTAAAGATTTTGTATACCCTGAAATTGTATTAATGTATTTTTCAAATATAAATAAATCATCAAAATTTGAAAAAACTTGTAATAATTCAATAAAATTAAAATATCTGAAATTGTTATCTATTGTGTGTTGTATTTGCTTAAATAATAAGATACAATTAGTCTCGTTTTTGTAATTAGATATTAATTTTATGAATATTTCTTTAAAATTATCGGGATCTTTAAATTTAAATGATTTAGATATTATATTATTTTTATCCCAATTTAAAATTTCATTAATTGTATCAAAAGATTTTTTTCTAATATTTGAATCTGGTGAAAAGGATAAATATGATAATAAAATTGAAAAATATCTAATATGATCAAATGGTGTTAAATTAAATTTATATGCGTATGATATTGTTGTACAAAAATACTTTTTAAAATCGGAATTGTAATTTTCAGGTATATTTATCAGTTTACTGATTTTCAATAAAGTATCATATAACGGTCTTAAAACTGAAATTGGTAACAATAATTTTGTTTCATTTGCTTGTGTTATTAATAAAGAATAAAAATTTAGATATTCCATAAGCAATAACCAATTAATATTTTTAGATTCAGTTGAGAATGAAATATCATCCAAATCTGCAAAAAATAAATTATCAAAAGAAAGTAATGAATTTTCAATCCAGATTGAATCTTTATCTTCAAAAGAAATTATATAATCATTGATCTTGAATTTACCAATTGAAATGTAAAATTGTAAGATATTATCGATATTAGTACAAGTAACTAAATTATCTTGGTTAAAAGCCAACTTTTGAAGTTCAATTAATAATTTTAAAGTTTTCTCAATTAATTTATCAATATTATTACTATCATTATTAACATTCAATATAAAATTGTGTAAATTTTCTACAATATCATCTAATAAAAGTTCATGTTTTAGTAGTAAATTTGGGAATAGTTTTATAATTTGTTGCAAAACATTAATAGCATCATTTGGTGAAATTGATTTATAGCAATTGAAAAATCTAATATTTTCTATGATATTTAAAACAAGATTTTGAAATATTTCAAAATTTGAATTTAAAAGGTATGCTATAACATTATTTTTTGAATTAAATTTAAAGTATTTGATAAATAATTCATAAATGGAATAATTATTCTTTGATTTGAAACTTAAAATTAAAATTTTGCAAAAAATTGCAAAACCTTTTGTATATGTTGATAGCTTATTTTCCTTTTGAAAACGTTTCAATATTGCAATTGATTTGTTTTTGGTTAGATTTGGAATTATATGATTCAATGGAACATCAGGAAATTGAGTATGAAAATTATATAAGTTTTTAAAACATTCTCTTGTTTCGTGAGTTATTATGAATTGTCCTTTTTCAAAAGTTAGCCCAGAATGAAATTTTGAAGATAGAGTATTAATTAACTTTTTATTAGATTCATCTGAAGTCATTCTTAATTTTATACAATAAAAAAAAGGAAGTGTGATTAGTTTTATTAGAAAAAAGTAACTGATTACAAAACTTTGAAGTTCGAATATATATTTTTTTGAGACGTCGCTGGAGATATATATAATTCTGACTCTTAACTTAGATCATTTAGTAATGATAATTTATGCAAAAGTAGATACAAGTTAGTATTTTAGATATAATATTAATTACAAAGTTATGGTACAATTTAAACAGTTGAGCTATTCGGTATAATCCTTATGAAACTGTCATACATTAATCCTTATTTTAACGAAAGTTATTCTGAGCCTTAAATTTTTTATTCATGAGCCGTTAATAATGAATATTTAAATGATCGTAAATCAAATTTAATCTATTACTTATCATTTGTGATTGAATTTTTTTTCATTAGTTTAAAATTATAAGTTTGATGGTTTGGTAAAGGATTTGAAAGGAAATTATTTAACAAATGTTGCTCATTTTCATTATTTGTTCTGAACGTTAGTTGTAGTTGATTAATATAATTTTCAGCACCATAGTAATTTGAATGTGGTATTTTGAAATCAATTAAATTCAATTTATTACTAAAATTTGAAGCGCCTGGAGTTTCTGGAGTGTCTGGAGTTGATGTTGTTGAAGATTGTAGAATTTTATTAATATGGCCAAAAATTTGCCAAACGTGAGATTGTGTTTTAGGTGATGGTTTAATTGTATAAACAACGTTTGTAAGAATCATTTGGATAATTTAGTAATAATGTCTGAGTCTATTTGTAGTTAAGAAAAAAGTAAAGATGTATTGAACATATTGAAAGAAAAAGAAAGCAAAGTTACGAGCCGCCAAATAGTAACAAGCCTTAGTTATCTAAGTAAAAATCTCAAAGACAAAACGAGGAAGGAGGGTATTTTTAAAATATTTATTGTGTAAATTTACTTACTGAACATATGAATTGAAGATACAATAAGTGGAATTATTTAAAATTAAGAAATGATATGATTGGATTGTTGTGGTATCTATTGAATGATTCAGAATGGACTGACTTGGTGGTATTGAAAGTTTCAAAAAAAAAATCTTACAAGCCCACAGTTAATTATATCAGTTTAAAAATATAAGTTTCCGCCGCTTTAGTTTGAAATTTTATTTCTTTATTATTATCCAATGATAACAGTTTATCAATAAACTAATTAAGAAATAAAGTATAAAAATGGGGATTGATATTAATTTAACAATTGAAAATGCACCTTATAAATTAAGGTATACACCAGATAATAATAAAATTTATTGTGCATTTGATATTAATTTTAAGAAACGTATGAAAATTTCCAAAATTGAATATGGATTATGTGGTAAGGCAATAGTTACAGTTTATGGACCAAATAATCAAATTAATATTAAAGTATATGAATTTTTAGATATTAAGAATGATATAAATATTGAATCTGAGTTTGAAGATTGGAATGGATATAAAATTTTTACAATTCCTGAAAATAAAAGGATTGAAAATAAAAGTATAATTGAAATTCCACAAGATCGGTATTTATTAAGTTCATATAAACGATTAGGTGATGATATAAAATCTGGTGGTGATATGCATATTAAATATAAAGTTTATATTAAAATTTATAAAATTGGAGGATTATTTAAGAAAGGGTTTAAAGTTTTAAAATATAATTATTGGGATATTTATTATCAATCATGTAGGGATTTAAAATTAATTGATAATAAAGAAAATTATGATTATAATATATTAAATTACAGTGAATTTGAACTTTTCAAAAATAAAGTTAAGACATTTTATTATGATTCTGAACTTAAAGCATTAATTCCAACTTCAATAACTAAAAATCATAATAAAACTAGATTTTTTTTTAAATTTTTAGATAAAAATTATCAAGATGAAAATTTTAAATTATTAACAAAGAGTATACCAATTGAATTAAATTTAAGTTTACCATCAATAATCAATATAAGAACTCCAATAATTAATCAGTTTAATATATATTTAATATTTGATCTTAAAAAATGGGATGTTAATTATAATCAATCAACAGATTTTGTCTTTAATGGAAGAAGTACACATTTAGGTATTTTTAAAATTGAATCATTAACAATCAAATTAAATTATGATTTAAGAGCTAAATGTTATTTACAAACTTTTAAATATCGGAATTCACATGTGATTTTAGATACAAAATTTGATAATTTTTTAATTGATTTAAAAGATTTTGAATATGATAAAGAATTAGGACAATGTAAAATTAATATAACAAATGATAAATTAATGGAACTATCTTCAATTAATTTAGAACAAAGTATTATGGATTTAATGGGTGATGAGAATATAGTATTTTCCGGTCGACTTGATGATTGGTTTGAAAACGATGTTAGTATTAAATTCAAATGGGTTATCTCTGATGGATTGTCAATGGCAAAAGAGTTTAAATTTGAAACAACATCAACACCAGATTATGAAAAAAACTGATGAGCCTCCAACATCCAAATATTTCCGTCGATCGACCTCTCCAAATAATTTAATAATTAAGTAATTAAATAATTAAATAATTGAGTAATTAAATTTTTCTTAGTCTATAAAATTTATTGTGCAAACAAAGAAAAAAAAATTACGAGAGCGCGTTTTCTCACACAAAACGAGGCTTTTTAGCATTTTGCCTCTTTTTCTTTTTCTTTTTCTTTTCTTTTTCTTTTTCTTTTCTTTTTATTACCGTTTTCAGTTTCCAGTTGATTTTGATTGTTATGCGAATTTTTCCTTTGTTTATTTTTACACAACAAGAGATCCGTTTTCTATTTTTATATCATGATGGTGGTGATGTTTGAGTGTTTTTCCTGTTCCTGTTCATGTTCTTTTTTCTCTTTCTTTAACGTCTTTTCGTTTCTTCTATTTCCTTATTTCCGTTCTTAATTTATAATTATTTGATTATCTCATTAAGTTATATCTATATACTTATTCATTCCATATATAACTAAGAAATTTATAAACAAATATATATAACATTCAATGTTGTCTCAAATACTTACAACTATTTTATTATCATTAGATTTAACAACTGCTAAAAGTAGTAGTAGTAAAAATGACTTCTCATCATTTGCAAATATATTACAATTTGATAATGTTGGTTATTCAGGTTATTTTTATCCTGTTAGTACAATCGAAGCTTTAAGTGATGGTTCTTGTGATTGTGCAAAAGATTATGAAAATCCAACAGTTTTTTCAGGTCCAATTGCTCCATTAGATACTGAATTAACAGTTCATTTTAGAGGTCCAATGAATTTATTAAAATTTGGTTATTATGTTACAGATTCTTATTCATCTGGTAAATCAGATGGTTCTTGGGAAAGATTAGCATTTTATGATTCAGTTGAACAAATTGCTGATAATGTTACATTTTTAGCAAATTATGGTAGTGAAAATACATGTTTAGGTAATGCATTTGATTATGTTTCATCTTCAGGTTTAAAAAAGGCAAATGAATCAGAAATTTTAAAAAATACAACAATTCCTTCAGCAAAAGAATTTGCAATTGCTTCAAATATTTCATGTGAAGATTATTCTGATTGTGGTGCTTATAGAACTGATGGTCAAGCATATCATGGATTTTATGGTGTTAATAAAATGTTTTTATTTGAATTTAATGCACCATCTGATGAATCTGAAAAAGATAAAACAAATAAAACTGATGGTTATGATATGCCAGCAATTTGGTTATTAAATGCTCAAATTCCAAGAACTTCTCAATATCCTTTAAATGCAAATTGTACTTCATGGAATTCAGGTTCTGGTGAATTTGATATTTTCGAAGTTATGAATTATACTGAAAGAAATCATTTTTATTCAACTGTTCATGATTTTCAAGGTACTGATGATATTGGTACTGGTTTACAAAATTGGGGTTATTTAGAAAGAACTCCAGATTCAACAATGATTGGTGGTGTTATTTTCGGTGAAGATAAAACAATTACTGTTTTCCTTTCAAATTCAACTTCACTTGATTCAACAATTGAAAATTCTGATTTATCAAATTGGTTATCACCTTTAGAAAAAGAAGTTGAAAATGTAACTTCTTTAAGTTCTGCTTCAAATAGTCCACCTTCAATAACTACAACTAAAACATCTAAATCAACTAAATCAACTGATTCAAGTAGTTCAAAATCTACATCTGTTAGTTCAATTAGTTCACATTCTAAAAATGATGGTAATGCATTTATTTCACCACCTTCTTCATTAGCATCTTTTGCTTCTATTCTTTTCAGTCTTTTCTATATTTAGATTAGATTAAATTATTATTTTAAAATTTTAATTTTAAATAATAACCTGGTTACGGTGGTATTAAAACTCCTGTTTCACTATCATTAATTATTTTTAATTTATTTCTTTGTATTTCTTTTCAAATTTACTTATTGATTTCCTTTTTTTTTCCTGTCAAAATTCTTATTATATTTACTATTTAATTGAAATGGGTTCCCTAATATAGCGTTAGAAAATATTAATATTAATAAATGGTATACTAATTGTTATTTTTATACTAAAAATTACCGTTATTAAAAAATATCATCTTATTCGATTTCATACTTAGTTCTTTTACTTTAGCATGTCAACAGATACATGCATAAGTGTAATACGTTCATTTACCATATAGATCATAGTTTACACTTTATACTGTATACTTTATAATTATATAACTTAATAATATAGCCGATTAATGTGATTTTATCAGTAACGTACATAATTTACTGAATAATCAAAATTTAATTTTAGCAGTGAAAACAAATCGCCGTTTATAATTTTTATTAATTTTCTCTTTTTATTTTTCTTCAATTACAATTTCTCACCACTTTGATTTCTTCTCTAACTGGGCGTGTTGTTTACTCAGCTCTATAACACTGCAATTGTTTTATATAATATTATAATATATTGTTCTCTCTCATAAAATTCAATTCATAATAACCAATATACTAATCAAACATGTCGAACCAATGGACTGTTGATCCTGATACACGTAGAAAGTTACTTGCATTACAAAAGCAACCAACAAACAAAAAATGTTTTGATTGTCAAGCACCAAATCCACAATGGGCATCACCAAAATTTGGTATTTTCATTTGCCTTGAATGTGCAGGTATTCATAGAGGTCTTGGTGTTCATATATCATTTGTTAGATCGATTACAATGGATCAATTTAAACCAGATGAATTAAAACGTATGGAAATTGGTGGTAATGAAAAATGTGGTGAATATTTTTCAAGTCATGGAGTTGATTTAAATTTACCTGCAAAAGAAAAATATGATAATTACGTTGCAGAAGATTATAAAGCAAAATTAACTGCAGAAGTTAATGGTGAAGATTGGAAAGAACCAGATCATTCTGGTGATGTCTTATTCCCAAAATCAAATGATAAGAATACAAGTAATAATAATAACAATAGTACTGGTAATAATAATAAAAATTATAGTGATAATGAAAATGGTTCAAAGAAGGCAGAAAATGAACAATATTTTGCAAAACTTGGTAGTATTAATGATAGTAGGCCTGTAGATTTACCACCATCACAAGGTGGTAAATATCAAGGATTTGGTAGTTCACCAGCTCCTTCAAATAACAATAATAATAATAGTAATAGTAATGGTGGTTCATTATCTGCATTTACATTAGAAGCATTTCAAAGTGATCCACTTGGTACATTTAGTAAAGGTTGGGGATTATTTTCATCAACTGTTGCAAAATCCGTTCAGGAAGTTAATGAATCAGTTATTCAACCAGGTGTTAAACAATTAAATGAACAAGATTATACAATTCAAGCTAGAAGAGCAGTTGAACAATTTGGTCAAAAAGTCTCTGAAACTGGTATGGCTTTACAAAGTCAAATTTCAGAACAATATTATCATAGTGGATCTAATAATAGTAATAATAAATTTGGACAATTATTTGATGGTTTGAGTGAACAACAACAATCAATTCAAGATGATGCAGGTGAAATTCAACCTGCATTTGGTTTAAAAAAACCTGAAAAGAAAACAAATTTACCAGGATTAGGTGGTAATTTGAAATCAAAATCAAAATTAAATAATAATGCTAGTAAAGATGATGATGATGATGATAAATGGGAAAGTTTCTAATTAATCATTTCATCCTTTTTATACAACTATTTAACTAATACATAATACTATTATATAAAATAAAATAAATTAAATTAAATTGAAAAATAAATTAAAAGACATAAAATGTATAAACTAAAACGAAATATCATACGACAGAAACTGTATTAAGGAATTGAACCAATTTTTAGAGGCACCAAAACATGTAAGCAAAAAAAATGTCGCCAATTACTGTTTTAGGCAATCAACGCGATAAAGAATACTATATGTAGGAATTAACACTGGGAAAAATTTGCGTGGGTTTGAATTACAATTTTAATATAAAAGATAAAGTAATTCATTCTCAAGTTGTTCTTTCCTTCGTTGTGGTACTTTCTCTTTTTCTTTCATTCTTTCTTTCTTTTCAATAATTACCTTCTTTAATTAGCTTCGATAGATAGTAAATCAATAAATAATAATAATAATAATCAAAAATGTCACAATCAACAACTACAGAAATTACAAATAATGAAATTCCATCTGATATCAAACCATCTTCAGGTAAAGGTTATACAGTTACAACTCAAGGTGCTCATAATATTTCAATGGGTAACGAAAATCCACATAAAATCCCAAAATTCGATGATCCTTACAAGGAAAGAGAATGGATCTTAGAACACATGGCAGGTGTCTTCAGAGTCTTTGGTAGAAGAGGTTTCACTGAAGGTTCCGCAGGTCATATCTCTGTCAGAGACCCTGTTGAGCCAAACACCTTTTGGATTAATCCTTTGGGTGTTCATTTCTCCCTATTGAAGGCCTCTGATATGGTTAGAGTCGACGAAGATGGTAATCTGGTTGGTGGTAATACCGCAGCTCCAATTAATGCTGCGGGTTTTGCTATTCATTCAGCATTACACAAGG